>JAZKJV010008910.1:0-46213 GCA_037367405.1 Ottelia alismoides | reverse complement strand
TCCCCGTTTCTACGCCGGTACGTCCGGCTTTGCCTACGCACCCTGGAAACCCGACTTCTACCCCGCCAAGCTGCCCGCTAAAAAGTTCCTCTCTCACTACGCCACGCGTCTCAACGCCGTGGAAATCAACTACACCTTCCGCCGCCTGCCCTCGCTCTCCACGCTCACCAATTGGGTGGACGAAACGCCCGAAGGCTTCCAGTTCGCCCTCAAGGCGCACCAGCGCATCACCCACATCGACCGCTTGGCCGTCAGCGAATTCACGCACGTCTTCTTCCAGGCCATCGATCCCTTGCGCGTGAAGCAGCGCCTTGGCCCCGTGCTCATTCAACTGGCGCCCAATCTGCCCATCGACCTCGCCAAGCTCGAAGCCTTCCTGGCGGCCGCGCCCCAGGACCTGCGCCTGGCCTTCGAATTCCGCAACAAAAGCTGGTTCCACGACGACGTCTACGCTCTGCTCGAAAAGCGCAACGCCGCGCTCTGCCTGGCCGAATCAGAGAAGCTCGTCGTGCCGCAACGCCTCACGGCGGACTGGGTCTATTTCCGCCTCCGCAAGGACGACTACACTGCGGACGAGCGCGCCGAGATCGCCGCCAAAGCCCAGGAGTTGCTGGCCGGTGGCCGCGACGCCTTCGTCTTCTTCAAACACGAGGAAACCCCGGCCGGAGCGCTCTATGCCGAACAGTTGATCCGCGCCTGCGCCACAGTGTGAAAATAGCTCTGTGAGAATGTCTCAACGTATCGCGCTGGTCACCGGCGCCGGCAGCGGCATCGGCCGCGCAGTGGCACAGAAACTTGCTCAGCATGGCTATCGCGTCGTGCTGGCCGGGCGCCGCGCCGACCAATTGGCGCAAACCGCCGCCCTCGATCCGGCGCAAATGACCGCCGTGCCCACCGACGTCGCCTCGCCCGCCGCCGTCCGCGATCTCTTCGCCGCCGTCGGGCGAACGCATGGGCGGTTGGACGTCCTGTTCAACAACGCCGGCATGGGCGCTCCGGCCATCCCGATGGATCAGCTTAGCGACGAACAGTGGCTCCAGGTGGTCGGCGTCAACCTCAACGGCGCCTTCTATTGCGCCCGCGAAGCAATGCGCCTCATGAAACAGCAGCAGCCCCACGGCGGCCGCATCATCAACAACGGATCGCTCTCAGCCCACGTGCCGCGGCCCAACTCGGCGCCCTACACGGCCACTAAACACGCCATCACCGGACTCACGCGCAGCATCTCGCTCGACGGCCGCCCCTTCGACATTGTGTGCAGCCAGATCGATATCGGCAACGCCGGCACGGAGATGACGGCCCGCATGGCCAGCGGCGTGGCCCAAGCCGATGGCACCTTGAAGCCCGAGCCCACCATGGACGTGAATCACGTGGCCGACGCGGTGCTGTATATCGCCAATCTGCCGCTCACCGCCAACGTCCAGTTCATGAGCGTCATGGCGGCGAAGATGCCCTATATCGGCCGCGGCTAACCCCTAGCGCCTTAGGCCTCGAGCTTGACGCGGGCCCGCCAAATCGGCCAGCGGCGAACTCTCCCGAGGACCCGCCACCGTGCGCACGCCATAGGTCACCGCCGGCGCCAGCACCATCATCACGCCGGCAAAAGCAATGACGTTCATCACCGATGCCGAACTATGCGACGCGCCGCCATCGGGAGCCACCAGCCGCAAGAGCACAATCAGCAGCGCATAGCCCAGCGCGGGCCAGGTGAGCATCACCGAACAACACAGGGCGAACTCCTTGCCCTTCACCACGGCGCCCAGGATGGCCGCCGCCAGCGAAACGGAGAGCACCACCGTCAGCCGCGATACCCAGTCACGGCTGGCGCCGCCCACGATCATTGGCGCCAGAATAAAGCCCGTGATCAGGCAAGTGAACAGCCAGAGGCTCGTCTTGGCGTCGATTTTTTGCGACAGCATCTAAATGGGGATATCGGCAAACCTCCCCCGCGGCATTACATGTACATGCCGCCGTTTACATCCAGTACGTGACCGGTGGATGTATCCAGCCGCGTCCGACGCCAGAAACGCCACCGCCGCCGCAATGTCCTCGCCGCTGCCCATCCGCCCCAGCGGGATCGCCGTCAGCAGATTCTTCTTCACTTCCTCGCCCAACACGGCCGTCATATCGCTCTCAATAAACCCTGGCGCCACGGCATTCACCGTCACGCTGCGGCTGGCAATCTCCCGCGCCAGCGCCTTGGTCAACCCGATGAGCCCCGCCTTGGATGCCACATAGTTAGCCTGGCCCGCGTTGCCCATCTCGCCCACCACAGAGGAAACATTGATAATGCGCCCCCAACGCGCCTTCAGCATGGCGGGCATCACAGCCTGGCAACACAGAAAAGCGCCCGTGAGATTGGTCTGGATCACCGAGTCCCAATCCTCGCGGCTCATGCGCATCGCCAAGCCATCCTTGGTGATGCCGGCATTGTTCACCAGCACCGCGATGGGGCCGAACTCGGCGGCGGTCTTCTTGATGGCTTCCTTAATCGATTCAGCCGAGGCCAGGTCCAGCGGCGTTACATAAACCTCGCCGCCTTCGGCCCGCAATTGGCCGGCGAGTTCTTCCAGCTTATCCACGGCGCGCGCGGCAATCGCCACGCGAAATCCAGCCCGGCACAAAGCAATGGCGCAGGCCCGGCCAATGCCGCGGCTGGCGCCCGTCACAAAAGCAACTCTCTTTTCAGACATGTTCTTTCATCATCGCCTATGCGCCCCGTCCGCCACTTAAGGCATCATCAATGAGTAGATGGCCTATCGCGACCTCCGCGAGTTCATCGCCGCCCTCGAACGCGCCGGCGAACTCAAACGCATCCCCCTAGAAATCGATCCCCGCCTGGAGATCACTGACTTTGCCGACCGCGCCGTGAAACAAGGCGCCCCGGCGCTGCTCTTTGAAAAACCCCGCAATTCGGCCATGCCCGTGCTGATCAACGCCTTCGCCAGTGACCGGCGGATGCAAATCGCCCTCGAAGTGGACAGCATGGATCAACTCGCCGCCCGCATCACCGAGTTTTTGGAGATGAAGATGCCCACCGGGCTGATGGACAAGCTCAAAATGCTGCCCAAGCTCGCCGAAGTGGGCTCCTTCTTCCCCAAAACCGTCAGCGACGGCCCCTGCAAAGAAGTGGTGCTCAAAGACAACTTCTCTCTGCGGGACATTCCCGTGCTCACCTGCTGGCCCGACGACGGCGGCCCCTTCATCACGCTGCCCATGGTCTTTTCGAAGAACCCCTTAAACGGCAAGCGCAACTGCGGGATGTATCGCATGCAGGTCCACGACGACCGCACTACCGGCATGCACTGGCAAACCCACAAACAAGGCGCCGAACACTACCGGCGCCTGCAGCGCGAAGGCAAGCAAACCCGCATGGAGGTGGCCGTCGCCATCGGCGCCGACCCCGCCACCATGTACTCGGCCATTCTGCCCATGCCGCCCGACATCGACGAAATGATCGTCGCCGGCTTCATGCGCAACAAGCCCGTCGAGATGGTGAAGTGCGAAACCGTCGATCTGGAAGTGCCCGCCCACTCCGAGATTGTGCTTGAGGGCTACGTCAACCTAGGCGAACTCCGGCGCGAAGGTCCCTTCGGCGACCACACCGGCTTCTACTCGCTCGCCGACGATTATCCGGTCTTCCACGTCACCTGTGTCACCCGGCGCAAGAATCCCATCTACGCCACCACCATCGTGGGCCCGCCGCCCATGGAAGATTTCTGGATGGGCAAGGCGATCGAACGCATTTTCATGCCGCTCATGCGCATGCAATTGCCCGAGGTGCGCGAAATCTCCATGCCCGCCGAGGGCGTGTTCCACAACCTATTGCTGGTCTCGATTCGCAAGTCCTACCCGATGCAGGCCCGCAAGGTGATGCACGCCATCTGGGGACTCGGTCAGGCGATGTTCTCCAAGGTGATCGTGGTGGTCGACGAGGATGTCGACGTGCAAAATCACGCCGAGGTCGCCTGGAAAGCGCTCAACAACATCGACCCCCAACGCGACATCGAGTTCGTCACCGGCCCCGTGGACTCGCTCGATCACGCCTCGCGCATGCCCAACTGGGGCTCCAAAATGGGGATCGACGCTACCCGCAAATGGCCCGAGGAAGGCTTCACCCGTCCCTGGCCCGACGTCATCCGAATGAGCGACGATGTCAAGGCCCGCGTCGATCAGTTGTGGAAACAGGCCGGGATCTAGGTTAAACTAGGAAAGCGCGGCTACGTCGCGCACTTGGGTGCCCTTAGCTCAGTTGGTAGAGCGCCGGATTGTGGTTCCGGATGTCGCGGGTTCAAGCCCCGTAGGGCACCCCAATATTTTTTTGTCCCTCCTACCGCTTCTTACATCCCCATCCCCTCTCGTTCTTCAGAATAATCCTAAAAACGGATTGCACACAGTGGTGTTCGTACTTTAGTATTGATGGTACTAGCCCCCTTTTGCGGGGGAGTACTGTGCCATGCCAATACTAGACCCCCGTGTGGGGAAAACCCTGGGGCGCCTGCGCCACAGAATCATTCCTACACCTGCCCAAAAGCGGGACGGCGAGCCTGTCTCCCGCGTCTTTGGCATGGATCGCGGCACTTCCATTGACCGTTACTGGATTGAGTCCTTCCTCCAAAGGCACGCCTCCAACGCCACTGGAAAAGCCGTAGAGGTGGACGGTGTCCGCTACCTGCGCCGCTACTTCCCCAACCACGCCGCCCACCGCCTTCAGCTCACCGACGATGGCTCGCCCAACTGTGTGCCCTGCAATCTCGAAGTCGATGACCCGGCCCTGCATGAGACGTTTGATCTCTTCATTGCCACCCAGGTCTTCAACTTCCTGTTTGAGACGCGCGCGGCCTTGCGCAATACGGCGCTGATGCTCAAACCGGGCGGCGTGCTGCTGGGCAGCGTGGCCGCCATTACCCAAATCAGCCGGTACGACGCCGAACGCTGGGGTCACTTTTTCTCGTTCACCCATCAATCCTGGGAGCGGCTGCTGCGCGAGGTCTTCACCGACGTCACCGTCGAGTCCTATGGCAACGTGGACGCGGCCTGCGCTTTCCTCAACGGCCTCTGCCTGGAGGATCTGTCGCCGGAGACGCTCGATCATCGCGACGAGGATTATCCTGTGGTGCTGTGTTTCCGGGCCAGCAACCCGGTGTGGGTCGCCTAAGCCTCACTGGTTTCGGCCGCGTCGATGGCGGCCAGCCGGGGACCAAACACCCGTTGGCACGCCGCCAGTTGCTCCCGATGCCACGCCTGGAATTGCGGCCATGCCGCCTCGTCGTAGCCGTCCACCTCGCGGCGTATCTCGATGCGGCTCTCCTTGCCCAGCGGCAATTCCAGCCACTCCAGCGGCTGGCCGAGTTCGGCCTCAATCGCCTCCCGTTGCGCCAGCAAGGTTTGAAAATGGGTCTTCGCCTGCGGACTCTTCAGCGTCAGCCCCACCGCGATCCGGCCTTTGGAAAGCAGTAGGGAGGCCGCCAGGAACCAACTGCTGCGGCCCAAGGGAAACGTCATCCAGTTCTGCGACAGCGGCGTGCGGATGCGAAACGCCCCGGGGTGCTCGGCTAGATGGGCCTTCAGCCCGGTCCAATACTGAAGCTGGAGCCGCTGCCCTTCGGTGAGTTCCTCACTGCCCTGCTCGCGCCGCGCCACCGAACGCCGCCAGCCATTGGGCTTGGCCACCACGTTGAAGCGCGGCGCCACCGGCGAACCGCCAATCCGCCAGGCCTCAATCTCAATGGCAAAGAACGAATGCCGCTCATTGGTAATCTCATTGAGCCACGCGATGGCCGCCAGATGCTCCTCGGTAAACGAGGTAGCCACCCAGACCACTGTCTCGGCGCTCAGCCCAGCCGCATAGGTGATCGATTGCCCCAGGTGCGAATGGTCAGTGGCCTCCAGTTGATTTTCGATGAGCACCCAGCCGCCGGTGGCCACGTCCTGGCAGAGAATATCGGCGCGAAACGGGCCCACGCGCTGTTCCCGTCCCTCCACCTGAAGCTCCAGGTCGATGGCCTCGCCCAGCAGGGAGATGTTCTCCGGCCGGCTGAGCCATGGCGTGAAGTCACTGGACTCCGACGGCCATACCTTGCGGACATCGACGCGGTCAAACCGCGCCAATTGATTGGAAAGCGCCAGAGCGCTGGAAGTTGCGGCCATAACTATAAAGTGGCCGCAGCGAGGGAAAAATCTCCAACTCTTTTGCGGGGGATGCGGTTTGGGGAAGATGGTAGGCCCGGCAGGACTCGAACCTGCTACCCCCGGCTTAGAAGGCCGATGCTCTATCCAGATGAGCTACGGGCCCGTACCTATCCTCAGTTTAGCCTCAATGCGCAACGCGCACCAACTCCCACGCAAGGCCCGTCCGCAAGGCGAGGAACTCGGCCAGCGCCTCCGGAATCGGTTCGTCCACGCCGAGCGTATCCTCGGTGCCCCAGCGCTCGCCGCCGCTGAACTCCACCCGCAATCACACCCTCTGCGCGGATGAGGCGCTTCACCTGACTCCATCGCCACTGCGCCGGGCGAAACTCGGCGAAGTGCTGCACGCTGAGGCCGCGATCGTCCACCCGCGCATGCGCACCCAGCCAGAGCAGCAGGAACACCGTAAACGGCAGCATCACCCAGATCGCCAGGCGGCGCGAGAACACCAATGCGCCCCGGTGCTGGCGTCGCCAGCTTTCGGCAAGCGGCCCGCCGCAAGCCAAGCGTAACAAGGGAACGGCTCCCAGGAATCCCGCAAAGAGTCCGGCGAAGAAGGCGTACGTGAGCCACAGCGCCGGTCCGGGCACCAGCACAAACGGAGCCGGTCCGGCGCGCCGGCGCCCACCAGCGCGAACAGCACTAGTCCGAACGCGCGCCCAACCCATTCCCAACGTTCGGGCACGGCAACCGCCGGCACATCCCCGGCGTAGCGCGCGTCCAGCCGCTCCCGGTAGCGATGCAACGGCAGTTCGATCAGTGCGGCAGCCAACGCCGACCCCACCGCCACCAAAATCTCCGTCCACCAGCCCGGCATCCAGGCGCACCTACCGGGTAAACGCCGGACGCAAACCAAGAACGCGCCGGCCCACCGGACAATCCTCATCGTGCGCGCCCGGCAAATAGCCGGTGCTCAACAGAAACTCGTTCACAATCTCGCCGCCCGTGAAGCGGAACGTCTTCTTAAAGAGCCGCGTCCACTCCTCGCGGTTCCGCGGATGATGCGCGTCGAGCCAGCCCGCGAACGACCCATGCGACTTGCGCAAAGCCAATATCCGCTGCGCATTGTCAATCGCCGCCGCCACCTTCAGCCGGTTGCGGATAATGCCCGCATCGGCCAGCAGCCGCGCCACATCATCCTCGCCGAACTTCGCCACGCGGGTAACCTTGAAACCGGCATAAGCCGCGCGAAACGCCTCCTGCTTTTTCAGAATCGTCTCCCACGAGAGCCCCGCCTGGTTGATCTCCAGCACCAGACGCGCAAAGAGCTCATCATCACTGGTGATGGGAAAGCCATATTGCTCGTCGTGATAGACCTGATGGACCGGATGAAGCTTGCCGGAACGGACGGCTTGACAGTAGCTCACGCTCTCCAGTTTCGCCGAACCGGGAACCCCGCCGCGTGGTCCGGTGTCCAACCCGGCATGCGCCTCCGCCGCTTTTGGACGGCCCTGCTGTTCTGGCTCTACGCAGCCGCGGTGCTGGAACTTCTGCACGAGGTCGCGCCCGTTTATCTGGATTCGGGCGGACCGATCCCGAGCCTGCATTGGGGCACTACGGCTCATCCGAGCCTGAAGGAGTATGGCCGCCACCGGCTCTACTATGATTCGCTCTTCGCCCTGCCCTACGCCGGCACGGCACTCGCCATCACTTTGGCCGGATGCGGCCTGGCGCCCACCCTCGCGCGGCGTCTGCGGCCGAAACACTACGGCTGCACCACCGCGGCGCTGGCGCTGGGCTGCCTGCTGCTGTTTTGCCTGGGCTCGGACCTCGGCACGGCGCTTGGCATCTGGAGCGGCCCCGTTTTCCTATGCCCTGTCAGCTACAGTGTCCAGCACGTCCTCTCTCTCGCCACCGCGTTGTTGCCGCCCGCGGCCATGGCGGGCTTGGTGGCGCGCCTGGCGCCGTATAGGATATTGGTGTGAGACCCCTCGGCGTACTCCTGCTCCTCCCTGCCCTCGCCGCCGCTGAGGACTGGGTGATCTTCCGCTCCGGCCCCTTTGAAGTCGCCACCAATCAGGACCGCAAGCAGGCCCGCGCCGTGATGAATCACCTGGAGCAATTCCGCCACGTCTTCGGGCAGACGCTCAACAATGGCGAACTCAAGACGCTTTGGCCCGTGCGCATCACCAGCGGCAAGCTCACCACGGACCTGACGCTCGCCGAGGACGCTTACGTGGCCACGATTGCCAAGAACGAGGCCGTACCAACGCAGTGGAACGAGGCGCTGGCCAAGGCCTTTCTCACAGAGTCGGCCGCGCGGATGCCGGAAACGATCGAACGCGGCCTGATCGCCTACTTCAGCACTCTGCAAGTGGACGGCATCAAAGTCACTGGCGGCGCGCCCCCGGCCAAGCCCGACCGCGACTGGGCGCGCGTACACATGCTGATGACCAGCGACGAATACTTCGGCCGCATCCGTTCGCTGCTCTTTAATCTGCAACAAGGCGTCGCCCGCGAGGCCGCGTTTCGCAATTCGCTCCAGAAGCCGGAGCCCGAGATCGAAAAGGAAGTCACCGCCTGGCTGGCCCGCGGCCAATTCGCCAACGTCCGCCTGAACGCCAAGCCAATTAACGCCGAGCGCGACTTCTACGCCCGCGCCTGGGATCCGGCCAAAGCCGCGCCCACCGGCGCCATGGCCGCCTTCGACAAAGGCGACTTCGCCCGCGCCCTGCAACTCAAGCCGGACTGGCCCGCCGCCAAATACCGCCTGGCGCTCACCAAAACGAACCCAGACGAGAAGCTGAAGCTCCTGAAGGAAGCCGCCGAAGGCGCCCGGCGCGAGGCGCCCTATTGGCGGACGGTGGCCGAGACGCAGATGGCCATGCACCAGTTCATCGACGCGGGTAAATCCTGGAATATGGCCGAACGGGCCGCGGCCAACGAGACAGAACGAAGCCAGATTCGGCAGGCGCGGGCCGATGTGGAAGAGCGGCGCGTCAGCTTTGAACTGGCCGAAAAGCAGCGCAAGAAGGAAGAGGCCGAGGCCGAGCTGAACCGGATTAAGAACGATTCGCTCACCGCCATCCGGCAGGCCGAAGCCAAGGCCAACGCCAAGATGGCCGAGCAAAGTGGGTTCGATCCGAACAAAACGAAGCCAGTCCCGTGGTGGGAGGACCCGAAGACGGGCAACTCCAGACCCACAGTGGGGGTGAAGCCCCCCTCAGAGGGAGTGGTCAAGGGCACCCTTGAGCGGGTAGAGTGCGCCGGACTCAAAAAGACGCTGGCGGTTCGCGATGCGCAGAAGGCGCTGGTCCTGCTGGCGGTGCCAGCGGGCGAGGTCGGGTATATTTGCGGTCCGCAGCCGAAACTGCGGGAAGTCACCGTGAAATGGGTCGCCTTAAAGACCCCGCAAAAGGGTATACTCGGCGAGGCCGCGAATGTGGAGTTCGCGGCGGACCCCGAGTGATCGCGCCGAGTGACGAACCCTGAATGAAGACCCTTCTCGCGAACCGCTGGTTCCTGGCCAGCTTCTTCTACCTCTCGTCCGCCCTCAATTACCTGGACCGGCTGGTGCTGGGGGCGATGGCGCCTCACCTGATGAAGGTGCTCGACTTCGGCCTGCCCGAGTACGGCCTGTTGCAGCGCAACTTCTATATCGTCTACTCGGTTTGCAGTCCGCTGGCCGGCTTCCTGCTCGATAAACTTGGCCTCAATCGTGGCGTGGCCATGGCGATCGCCCTTTGGTCCGGCGCCGGCATCCTGCGCGGTTACGTCGATAGCTATTGGGGCCTGATGATCGCCTCCTGTATGCTCGCCGCCGGCGAATCGGCGGGCATTCCGGCGACGGCGAAGTTCGCCCAGAAATATCTCCAGCCGGCCGAACGCGCGCTCGGCTCGGGCATGAGCCAGTTGGGTCTGGCGGTGGGTTCGTTTTCGGCGCCGATCTTTGTCAACTACTTTGTGACCCAAGGCCAGTGGCAGAACGCCTTTATCGTCCCCGGCCTGCTGGGCTTCGTTTGGATCCCCATCTGGCTCTGGATGTCGCGCTCCGGCCCGGCCGAGCCGCCGGCCGTCACCGAGGAGAAGGACTGGCGAGGAGTTCTCCGCGACCCCGGCATGTGGGGCCTCTACGCGGGCAACATCGTCGGCATGGTGCCCTACGCTCTCTGGAGCGGCGCCTGGACCACCATCTTCTTCACCCAGACCCATCACCTTTCGATGGTGGAAGCCAACGCCTACGGCAAGTGGACCCACCTGGTGAACTACCCGGCGGCCCTGCTGGGCGGCGTCCTCTCCATGCTCCTGGTGAAGCGCGGCTGGCGCCCGGCCAACGCCCGCCTGCACATCTGCGGACTGGTTGGGCTCGGCCAGTTGATCAACCTTTGGATCCCCCACGCCTCGTCGCCCCTGCTGGCCACCATTGGCATCTGCCTTTCGTATTCGTTTGCCGGCATGAACGGGGTGAACTTCTACACCATCCCGGTGGATCGCTACGGTCACAAGACCGCCGCGTTTGCCGTGTCGCTGCTGACGTCGGCCTTCGGCATCCTCCAGGTGTTCATTTCGCCGTGGATCGGCAATGTGGTCAAGGAGCAGGGCTTCGGCCCAGTGTGCGTGCTGGCGGCGATCTGCCCCCTGCTTGCCTATGTCATTGTGCGCCTGACGCGGCCGCCGGAGGAGCGGGCCGGATGACGATCCGCCCGGGCACGGCCGGCGACTTGGCGGCCGTCGCCGCCATTCAGACCGAGTCGAGCTGGAGGCCGGAGGAGTTTCTTCGCTATGTTTTGACGGTGTTGGAAAGCGGCGGCACCGTAGCGGCATTTGCCGCCTCGCGGCAAGTAGCAGAGGGCGAATGCGAGTTACTGGAGATCGCCGTTGCCTCCCTGGAGCGGCGGCGGGGATACGGCGAGGCACTGCTGCGCCACCTGCTCGAGAGCCACCCCGGCGACTGGTACCTGGAGGTGCGCGAGTCCAATATTGCGGCACAAAGGCTTTACCAGAAGCTCGGCTTTCAGCCCATCGGAAGACGTCCCCACTATTACCGAAACGAGACCCTAGGAAAGTCCGAAGAGGGGATTGTCTTCCATCGCCAGTCATGATAAATTCATCTTGCCTGGGAGGCCGTTCGGTGACCTCTCGGGTAAGACCTCAATGGTTGTGTTGAAATACCTTCCCACCGAGCCCGCTGTCTCCCACCGGAGAAATCCCAAAAAACTCAACGACTCGGCGTGGAATCTCGTCAAAGGAGAACCACCGTCTATGCAATTCGCATCGCAGGATGATTTGAAAGAACATCTGCTGGCAACGAACGAGACCTTTGCCCAATTGGCCCGGGAACACGCGGAGTACAAGCACCGCGTCGCCGATCTGGAAGCCAAGGCTGAGCTGACCCTGGAGGAGGATGCCGAGGAGCATCGCCTGAAAAAGCTCAAGCTGAAGCTGAAAGATCAGATGGCGGCGATCATGGATCAGTACTCGGCGCAGCACCAACCCGCCTAACTCGTTCGTTGCCGAAAACGCTTTGGAACTGGCCCAATCCGGCTCGCCGCCGGGTTGGGCCTTTGGGTTTTCCGGGGATACGTTTAGCGTCCACTCAGCGATTCCGGCGCGCGGCCTTCCACCCAAAGATAAGTGCGTCCGGCCGCCAGGTCCCGCGCTTCCTGTTGCTTGCCACTCGGCCAGCGGACCACTGCGCGGCTGGCGTTCCGGGCGGCGCCCAGGCCGAAGGTGAGGGCCAGGTCGCTGGCCGAAAGATAGCTGGAGCCGCTCTTGACCATCTGCGTTTGGCGCCCGGTGGCGTCATAGAGCTCGACCACGGCGCCGACGGCGTCGCGATTAGAAGCCGTGCCGCGCAACCGGAACCGAATCGACGCGGCGCCCGCGCCCGAATCGTTGCGGTATAGATACGCGGGGCCACCGTTGGTGGTGACCAGCACATCCAGGTCGCCGTCGCGATCAAAGTCGCCCAGGGCGAGCCCGCGGCCGATCTTGGGAGCCGCAAACTGCGCACCCGCCTCAACGGCGATGTCGCGGAAGCCGCCTCGGCCATCGTTGCGAAACAGGTGGGGCACTTGCGCATGGGAGGCGCGGCGGCCCACGTTGCGCACGGTGTCGTCGATGTGACCGTTGAGCACGAGCAGATCAGCGTGCCCGTCGAGGTCGAGGTCGCCAAAGAGGCAGCCGAAGCCAAGACGGTCACGGGAGGCGCCACCCACGCCTCGGGCCAGCGCGCGGTCCACAAAGGCGGCGCCCTGGCGCTCGTAGAGGCCCATCATTTCGTTGTCAAAGTTGGTGATGGCGATGCCGGGCTCACCGGTGCGGGCAAAGTCCGCCACGTCCACGCCCATGCCCGCGCGGGCCCGGCCGTCGTCGCTGAAGGCGACGCCTTGGCGCACGGCCATCTCGCGGAACGTGCCGTCGCGGTTGTTGCGGTAGAGCTTGTTGGGCTGGGTGTCGTTGGCGACAAACAAATCGGGCCAGCCATCATGATCGAAATCGAGCAGCGCGGCACCCAGCGACTTGGACGAAGGATCGAACAGGCCGCTCTGCGCTGTGACGTCTTCAAACGTCCCATTGCGCCGATTGCGGAAGAGCCAGCAGGTAGCGCCGCGATAGGCCTCCGGCGTGCAGTAGGACTTGGACTTGCCATCCAGCGAGCAGCGGACATCCTGCTGGGCCGACCAGCGCACGTAGTTGCAGACAAACAGATCGAGGTAGCCGTCGCGATCGTAGTCGAACCAGAGCGCCGACGTCGAGAAGGACTCGCGGCCGCCCAGGCCGGAGGCGTTGGTGACGTCGACAAAGCGGCCGCGGCCATTGTTGTGAAGCAGCCGGTTTTGCCCCACCGCCGTAAGGTAGAGATCAGGATAGCCGTCGTTATCAAAGTCGCCCACGGTGACGCCCAGACCGTACATTTCAATGTCCAGGCCCGCCTCGACGGTAACGTCGCGGAAGGTGCCGTCGCGATTGTTACGCAGGAGACAGGGCGTGGAACGGGAGCGTTTATGGCCGGGCCAATCCTGGCCGTTCACGAGCAGAATGTCGAGCCAGCCATCCTGGTCGTAGTCCAGGAACGCGCAGCCCGGGCCCATGGTTTCGGGCAGGAACTTGGCGCCATAGGCGCCGGAGTTGTGACGGAAGCGGAGCCCGGCTTGAGCGGTAACGTCCGTGAGGCGAATGGCCGGCGTTTGCGCGGCCAGTGAGGGCGTCAGCGCGGCGAGCAGATGGCGTCGCGTCATGGCAGCGGCACCAACGCGTGGCGAATGGCGTAGACCACCAGTTCGGCGGTGTTGCGAATGTTGAGAGCCTCCATGATGTTGGCGCGATGAACATTGACGGTATTGACGCTGAGGCCCAGGCGGGCGGCGATTTCCTTATTGGAGGCCCCGGCGACGATGTGTTGCAGCACTTCGAGTTCGCGCTTGGTGAGTCCGCGCGTGGCGCCGGAGCCGAACGCGGCTTGCTCCAGGCGCGGATCGGCGACCCAATCCTCGGTCACCACGCGGCGGACGAAGGAGACGAGTTCGAGATCAAGGGCGTTCTTGAGCAGATAGCCCGAGGCGCCGGCTTCGCGGCTGTTGGCGACATAGCTGGGTTCGGCGTGCATGCTGAGCATGAGCACGCGGGCCGAGGGTACTTTCTGGCGGATGGCGCGCGTGGCTTGCGCGCCGTTCTGCAGGGGGATGGCGTAATCCATCACGACCACGTCGGGGCGGAGTTGCTCGGCCAGGAGTACGGCCTCGGCGCCGTCACTGGCTTCGCCGGCAATCGTGATGCCCGGTTCGTCCTCCAGCAGGGCGCGAAAACCGCGGCGGACCAGCGCGTGGTCATCCACCAGCAGCACACGCAGCGGACTAACGTTCAAGCAGAACCTCCTCGGGCGCCAGCGGCGCCGTCAAAGCAACTTGGGTGCCTTCGGCCCGGGACGCAACCGTGAGCGCGCCGCCGATCAGGCCGGCGCGCTCGCGCATGGCGGCCAGGCCCAGGCCCGGCGGAGCGTTGGCGCGCAGGCCGGTGCCGTGATCAGAGACCGTGAGCGTCAGGAGTTCGGCCTGCACCTGCAAGCGGACTTCGACGTCGGCCACTTGCGCATGGCGGGCCACGTTGTTCAGAGCCTCCTGCAAAATGCGGAAAACATGGATCGATTGCGACGGCGAAAGCGTCACCGGCGCGGCGGGGCCGTGATAACGGACGTGAATCCCGGTGTGGCGTTCAAAGCCCGCCAGATGCCATTCGATGGCCGGCACCAGGCCTTGCTCTTCGAGAATCACCGGCTGCAGCGATTGCGAGAGCGAGCGGATGCGCTCGAGCGTGCCTTGCACAATGGTGCTCGCCTCCTGCGTTTGTTCCTGAAAGGCCGAATCGGGCGCATGCTTCTGTGCGCGCCGGAGCAGAGCGCCAAGCGCCGTCAGGATCTGGCCGAACTCGTCATGCAAGTCGCGCGACAGGGAGCGAAAAGTCGACTCCTGCGTGGCGATAAGCTGCCGGGCCAGGTCGCTTCGCTCGGTCGCCAGCGCCGAGAGTTGCGCAAAGAGCGTGCGATTGGAACGGATGAGGCCGACGCTGGTGAGTACGATGAGGCCGAGCGAGAGCGCGAGAAAGATGTAGGCGTTGCGTTCGATTTCACCGAAGAGAGCGCGCACCTGCTGGGAGGCGCGGGATTGTTCGTCGTTGCTGTCCACCAGCCACCGGGCGGTGACGGAGTTGACCGCGGCCAGGCCGGGCGGCAAAGAGTCCCGCACGAGAGCCAGGGCGCGGCGGCGGTCGCGCTGGCGGGCGGCGGCGAGCGCTTCATCGGCGGCGCGCCAGAACTCGGCGAGGGTGGCCGCCAGATAGGCCGTTTGCTGAGGAGAACGAAGACCTTGCGAGAGCGCCGCCTCGCGCCTGATGGCGTCGTCCAGGTTCTCGCGGACGCGCGCCAGCGGAGCCTGCCACGCTTCCAGGGGATAGCCGGGCGATTCGTCGAGCATCTCGCGCACCGTCAGGCCGAGCGTGTTGAGTTCGCTTTGAATGCGAAGAAGCTGTAGCGAGGCCTGACGATTGCGATCCACAATGCGCGTCTGCGTGTCGCGCAGGCGCCAGACCGAGCGCAGCGTGTAGAACGCATAGGCGCTGATCACCAGAAGGGTGAACGCCAATCCGGCAACCAGGCGGCTGGTGGGCGACTTCATTTTCCTTCTCTCAGGGTAAGCGCACAAGCCGGGCCGGCGCGCTAATAGTTTCCTACTATTGCGGGCCGGCGGAGCTTGGTGATTCACTAGGCGAGCTTTGATGAAACTTCGAGCCGCAGTGTTTACGCTCTGGTGCGGGAGCCTGGCCGCGCAGACGATCGACGACGGCATCATGATGGGCAAACGTCTGATGTGCGCCGGCTATCTTTACACCTACGACAGTTGGGATCACTACTGGGAGGGCACGCGCAAACGCGACAACGGCAATATCGGCACGCTGCGCACGCAGAGCCATCAACTGTTCGCCAATTACGGCGTGACGAACAAGCTGAACGTGATCGCGCATTTGCCGCACGTGCGCACGGAGGCTTCGCAAGGAGTGCTGGCCGGGATGCGCGGCTGGCAGGATGCGACCTTTGCGGCCAAGTACAAGTTCTTTGATGCGCCGCTCACCGAGAAGGGCTCCTTCCGCGCGATCGCGGTGGTGAGCGCGGCCACGCCGATGACGGACTATACGCCGGACTTCCTGCCGCTCTCCATCGGCCTGGCCAGCCGCCGCGTCACGGCGCGGGTGACCGGCCACTTTCGCACCCGCGGCGGCTGGTTTGCGAACTTCTCGCCTTCCTACACCTGGCGCGACGGTGTCGCGCTGGACCGGCCGTTTTTCTACACCGAAGGGCGGCTGACGTTTTCTGACCGTGTGGAGATGCCGCGCGTCTTCGACTATACGGCCAGCGCCGGGCTGATTCGCGGACAACTCGTGCTTTCCGGTTCCTACTCCGAACAGCGGACGCAAGGCGGTGGCGACATCCGGCGGCAGGACATGCCGTTCGTCTCCAACCGCATGAACTTTTCGCGCATCGGCGGCTGGGCGAAGGTGCCGGTGCCGAAGCACGAGGCCCTGGCGATTGTGGGCGGCTACTCGTACGTGGCCAATGGCCGGAACGTGGGACAGTCGGCGACGCTGACGGTGGGCGTGATGTACCTCTTCAGTCTTCCGGGAGGACGAATCCGATGAACGCGCAAATAGGGATCTTTTTCTTGGCGCTGGCCACGTTGCCGGCGCAGACCGGATCGAATGATCCACGAGCGGGGTCCTGGCGGATGATCATCTTGAACTCGGCAACGCAAGTGCCCGTGGCCGAGCCGCTGCCGGTGACCGATGCCGCCTATCTGGCCGAACTCGCCGCGGTCAAGCAGGCGCAAGCGCGGATGACCAGCCAGGAGCGCGACGCGGTGGACTACTGGAGCCGCGGCGGCGTGATTCGCTGGAACGAGATCACCATGGAGATGGTGGCCAAGGCCAACCTGCCGCCGGCGCCGCGCGACGATGGCACTTACGTTTTTCCCGATGCCAACAATCCGTTTGCCGACCCGATGTTTCCCTTTGCCAATCCGCCGTACGCGGCGCGCGCCTACAGCTATGTGTCCGTGGCCCAGGCTGAGGCGCTGAAGGTGGCTTGGTATTACAAGTATTTGTTCAACCGCCCGTCGCCCGCGGCGGTGGACCGCGGCGTGCAAGCACTGCGGCCATCGAGCGGATTGCCGGCCTATCCTTCGGAGGACGCGGTGCTGGCCGGCGTCACGGCGGCGATGCTGCAATTGCTGTTTCCCACGGAGGTGGAGGTGATCGCGCGCAAGTCCGCCGAGCAAAGGCAATCGGCGCTGCTGGCGGGGCGGGCGACGGCCAGCGATCTGGCGGCGGGGTTGGCCTTGGGCCAGGCGGTGGCCAATTTGGTGATCGCGCGGGCGCGGACCGACGGAATGGGCGCCGCGGTGGGCAACGCCGCATTTTGGCAATCGCTGGCGGACCAGGCGCGGGCACGGGGCGAGACGCCCTGGCTCAGCCTGGAGAGTCCGCCGCGGCCGCCGATGTTGCCGCTGTTTGGGCGCGTGCTGGCGTGGAACATGACGGCGGCCGAGGTGGCGGCCGAGCGGCCGGGTCCGCCGCCGTCCACCAGTTCGGCGCAGATGGCGCAGGAGTTGGCCGAGGTGAAGGAAACCGTAAGGCGGTTGACGCGCCGTCAATTGGCGATCGCCTATAAATGGGCCGACGGCGCTGGTACACCCACGCCGCCGGGACACTGGAACTTCATCGCCGGGCCGTACCTGGCCGGGGCCGGCTTCAGCGAAGTCCGCGCCGCGCGGGCCCTGGCGCTCTTAAACATGGCCATGCATGACGCGGCGGTGGGCTGTTGGGATGCCAAGTACGCCTACTTCAACCCGCGCCCGCCGCAACTGGACCCCTCGATTCGCACTGCCGTAGGATTGCCCAATTTTCCCGCCTACACGTCGGGACATTCCACGTTCTCGGCGGCGGCGGCCGAGGTGCTCGCCTACCTGTTTCCAGGCGCAGCCGCCGTATTTGACGCCGACAAGGAAGAGGCGTCGATTTCACGGCTCTACGCCGGAATTCACTATCGGTCAGACATTGAAGTGGGCAAGGCGCACGGCAAACGAATCGGCGGCTATACCGTGCGCTGGGCCCGCCTGGATGGCGCCGATCAGTGAGGCGGAAGCCGCGCGTCAGGCCCGGCGAAAATTCCACTGCCCGCAATCCGGACAGCGGAACAAGGCCAGTATCCCCCAGCGCTTCACCAGCCCACGGTATTCCAGCCAGGCGGCGCTATGGCCCGCTCCGCAGCCGCAGCAGACGTCGCGTTCTTCTTCCAGCGCCGGCACGGGTTGAGCGTGCCCGAAGTAAAACTCCCAGCCGTAGTCGAGCCAACGGTCCCGGCCGGCCAGCCACAGGATCCACAACAGGCAACTCACCGTGCCGGGAGTGGCCCAACAGAAGAGCCAACGCCGCCAACGGCCAACGCGCGGGCGAATGACGAAGCGCATCGACGTAAACAGCCGGCGGCGGGCAAGCAACCGCAAGCCCGTGGCCTCTTCGACGCATCGCGTCACTTGTTCGGCCGAATGCCAGGGCGCGATATGCCCTCCGCCCCGGTAGAGCCACCGGTAGACGCGATCCGTGAACGAATCCCAGCGCGGCACCGAGACGTAGAGCAGACCGTCGGGGCGCAGCACGCGGCCGATTTCGGCCAGCACCTGCGCGGGGCGTTCCACATGCTCCAGACAATGCGCCGCAATGGCCACGTCCACGGTCGACGCGGCCAGCGGCACGGCATGCGCATCGGCCCGGACAAAAGCGCCCTGGGTCCGCGCCGGCACATCGGCATCCATCGAGATCAGCAGCCGGAAATGGCGGGGAATCTGGAAAGTGCCGGGTCCTGAGCAAAGATCCAGCACGCGATGATCTTCGCGGATCGCTTCATAGAGGTAGCTCAACGGTTCCTCCAGGATAAGGCAGAGCGCGGCGGCTCTCAGGGATTGGCTTTAGGAGTGGAACGGAAGTAACGGGACCACCGTAGTGTTCCCAAGTCACGCTTTAGCCGGTAGGCTTAGTACGGGTAAGACTATTGCACTTAAACCGCGCCATTCCCGTGCTGCTTGCTCTGGCGATCCCCGCCATGGGCTGGGAAGTGAATTACATGGTCACGGTAGATTCGCAGAGTCCGCGCTACGCCTTACCTACCGAGGACCTGACTCAATTGCAAGGCGGAGGCCAAAACAATGTGCGCTATTCGGTTTACAGCTTTTTAGCGCCGTTTACCGGTCTGTTCGCATTCTCCAGCATTGGCCTGAGCGGATGGGATAACTATCTGGTACTCTACCGGACTTCGTTTCAACCCAACACGCCGCTGGTGAATGCGGTGGCCGCCAACGACAACAATCCGGTAGTGGGGCGGGCGGGCTTCTCGGCCGTGTTGACGGGCGGTGAGCAGTACTTTGTCGTGACCAGTTCCGCCTTCAACGGCGGGGGCTCATTTTCGGCCGCCAACACCGTGACCGGCATTCCGGAACCATCCACTTGGGCCACCTTGCTGGGCGGAGTAGCCCTGTGCGCGCACCAATCTCGAAGGAAGGAAAGAACCGAATAATGCGAATTCTTCTAGTGATCCTGGGGGCGGCCGGGAGCTTGGCCGCGGCAACGCCCACCGGACCAGTGTTGCCGGCCACCGGCGCCATGACGGCGCTGATGGTGGCCTTCGGCTGCGCGGTGCTGCTGCTTCGCCGCCAATTGCTGCTCTCGCCGGCGGCGGCCCAGCCATCAGGGAACAATAGTCACCTTCGCGAAGCCATGCGCAAACCGCGGCCGGCCGGCCCGGGTGAAGCGGGCGCTCCAGTGCACGAAACTATCACGGTTGAGGCCGTGAGTGAGATTAATGTCGGTGGGCGCCTCGATGTCGAGCGTCAGGCGCCGCAACTGGCCGGGGTAGAGGATCTCCGGCGGCCCCGTCTCCTTGAGTAGTTTGAAATCGAGCCGCGCCTGAAAGCTGCTGGTGATGTCGCGAATCTCGTCCGGACCGGCGTTGCGAACGGTGAAACTTAACTGCGTTTTGTAGCCGGGGCGGACGGTGACCGAATCGGCCTCAATCATCAGCGCCAGGTCCGGCTCGGGCGCGCCCTGTTCGCGGAGCATGGCGGTGAACCAGGGCAGATAGTTCAACACCAACCCGGTGGAGCGCGTGCCGAAGGGCCGGGTATCGCCGCCGTAGCCTTGCAGCGTCAGCTCATAGGGCACGGCGAGAAACAGCGGATCACGAGTCTTGGCGTAGAGCGCGGCCAGCAAACGCAGGTGCGTGGAAATGTTTGCGGGCGAGGGCGTGCCGCCGCCCTTGTTGAAGATGCCGCCGGGGCGCCACATGTCGGTGAGCACCCAGCGGGCGGTGCGCTCGAGCATGGCGTCCACCTCTTCGTCGCGCGCCCACTGGTTGAACTTCATCAGCCCGGCTTCAAGCAAGCCGGAGCAGAAGGGCGAGCCTGAGGTGTAGGCCGGCTTTTCGGTGATGGCGCTCAGATGGCCGCCGCGGTCAGGATGCTCCCACTGCAGCGCCCAGTCCACCAGCTTGGCGGCGCCGCGCAGATACTTTTCCTCGCCGGTCGCCTCATACACGTCGGTAAGAGTCATCAGCGGATGGCCGAGCGCGCGCTCCATCGCGTTCACGTTGCGTTCGGGGCGAATGGTGCGCAGGCACCAATCGGCAATGCCGCGGGCGGCTTCCAGCCCTTCCGGATGCCCGGTGAGATAGCTATACCAGATCAGGCCTTGCGTGTAGCCGGCATGCGACATGCCGGGCGGCTCGGCCGTATGGTGGCCGAAAGTGCCGTGCGAGTGCGTCCACGGCGCCCCGCGCCACTCCGGCCGCGTGGCGTGATAGTGAATCGTGTCCACATCGGCGTAGTGCAACGCCGCGGCCGCACCGGCTTGCAGGGCTCTCGCGTCGCCGGTGCGGGCAAAGTGGACAAAGGCGGCAGCCGGCAGATCGTACTCGTTGTTGTCCCATAGCGTGGTGCCCTTCACGTAGCCATTCGAAGAATGATCGCCGTAGTTTTCAAAGCCGTAGCCCATCTTGGCCAGCACGGGATCGGCCATGTGATTGGCCAGCGTGCGTTCCACGCCCGCCAGTGGACTTTCCCCCGCCGTACCGATGGGACCGAAGACGCCGCTCGCGGCCATCGCCGCCGGGTCAGACACGTAGGCGATCAGCGGGCCTTGGGCCAAGACGCTCGCGTCGGCGGAGGCCCGGCCGAAGTAAAAGGCGAGACGGTGGGTCTTGCCCACGCCCTGGAACCATTCGTAGGTACCGCCCTCGGGCGCCCAGAGATCGATCTGAATCTCGCCGGACCGCGCGCGGATCGCCTTGGGATATTGTTCGCGGAAATCCTGGATGCCCACCGAGACGTTGCCGCTGTTGGCCAGGCCCGTGGCGTTGGCCACCGGCGAAGTGGCCAGTTGTGTGAAGCCGGTCGCGGGCGGAGGTGGCGGCGGCGGAGCCGGACGGGCGGGTTGGGCGGGGACCGGTTTTCGCGCCGCCGTCGCCGGACGGGTCTTCTTCTTACTCTTGGAGACGGCCTTGGACTTTGACGCCGGCGCGACCGATTTGGGCGCCGGGGTAGCGACGACCGGAGCCACATAGGTTTCGCCGGTGGGGATCCGCAAAGCGAGGGAGCGGACGTCCACCTTGCGGCGCGCGTCCGTATTGGCAACGAAGTAATCGACGTAGACCACCGGGCTTCCGGCGAAGGCGTGAATGCGCGCGCGGTGATGGAAGCCGGCGGCGGTCTTGCCGCTAGCGGGCATCCAGGTGGCCGCGCGCAGGATGGCGTGATACGGGCCGGCCTGCTCCACCTCCAGATCGATGGCGGGCAAGTCCAGCGAGCGCCAGGTGCGCCCGCCGGTTTCGGCGATGTCGATTTGCATGGGGCGGCCGTTCACTTCGACGAGGCCAAAGCGTCCGCGCGGAACGTTGAAGCGCATGGCGCCGGTGTCGACGGCGATGCCTGCTCCGGTCTCTTCGAGTTTCACCGCGCTTACGGGAGGCACCGGCTTGACGTTGCGGCCATAGGCGACCGCGTAGCGCGTGGCGCCGGACGAGGGGAAGTCGACGTGGAGCCACTTTACTGAGCCGTCGGGCCAGGTGGCCAGGGCCTTGGCTTGCGTGGGCAGTGGCACCGAGTCCGGCGTCAACACCGACGCCTGCGCCGCGTCGGCCAGTTCGCCGCGCGCCAGGGGCACACTGGCGCGGACAGGCCAACCGGCGGGCGCGGCGGGGAGCGAAACGTAGACGCGACGCTCGTCCACGCCGGACTGGGCGATCTTCGGCGGCCGGTTCTTCAGCGCGGCCGCCGCCAGGGCGGCGCCGCGCGGGGAATCCGCCACGGGCATCAGGCGAACATAGTCAAAGTAAGCCGGCCCGGGGGAGACCGGATCGCGGTGGCAGGCGTCGAGCCAGAATTCCAAATACGCATTCGCCATCGTCTGCACGCCGAGGTCGATCTCCTGGCCGCCCTCATAGCGCTTCCATTCGGCGCCATCCAGCGAGACCGAGACCGCCCGGCCGGGGTCGCTCAAGAAAACGCGATACGGCCCGGGCCGCACGCGCATCTTCCAGTGCAATGCCTCACGCGCGCTGGGCGTGCGATCCTCCCGCACCGTGTCGGATTTGAGCACCGTGCCGTCCGACCAGAGGATTTGATTGGGATTGTCGGCAAAGCCGCTGCGCCAGTCGTCGGCCGGGGTATCCACGCGCGAGAGTTCGTCCAGGTCGAGGTCGATAATAGCCCATTTGCCATCGCCATCACGATCGTCGCGTTCGAGGCGCGAGCGGTTCTCCACGCCGTGATTGGATTCAAGCACCAGCCCGTGGCGCAGCTTGGGATGCGGGGGGTTCACCAGCACGCCGGTGGTGTAGGTGTCGATTTCGGTGACTTTCAACGAGAGATCGCGCACCAGGATGTTGCCTTTCCCCTCGGCCCGCAGCCGGGGCCGGACAGTGGCCGCGCCGGGGCAAGGGGGGTAAAGGCGACGGATAGTCTGGAGACGAGTGGTCATCTGACGCGGTGCCTTGTCCAGGGCGTTGGGCGAAGGGAGTTCCTTGCCGGCCGCATCCAGGCAGGCCAGTTCGGGCAGAGCGCGCGTGCCGGGGTCGAGTTGGAGGGTGACGGCGATTTCGAAGAATTTGCCGGATTCGACGGGAGCGGCCTGATTGGCGAGAACGGTGTACTGGACGTCAGAAAGGGCCGTCAGCTTCGATTCCGCGGGGCTCACGGCGGTCAGGTGGGCGTCGGGATGGCTCGGCTTGCTCCAGAAAGCGTCCTGCGCGGGGATGAGCACCCCGCAAAAGGCAGCGAACAAACACCGAATTCGGGACAGCTCAGGCTGTCCCCCTTTGAACATCATGGTTACCAATGAGACTATCCTAGAAACGAAGCCACCGGAAGGCGCCAGAGAGGCGAACAAGCTGTGAACCCTCGATACTCGCCGCCGGCAACCCGATTTGACAGGGTTTTCTCCGGCTCCTTATACTAGTAGTTCGGGCTTGTGCGCCCCAGGGCGCCCAGCACGTGCCGGGTCAGAACGGCCAGCCGAACGAATTTCCCAACGACAGAAGAGTTGAACCACTACTATGCCGAAGCGTACCTTCCAGCCCAATAACCGCAAACGCGCCAAGAAGCATGGCTTCCGCGAACGCATGTCCTCGGTCGATGGCCGCGCCGTACTGAGCCGCCGCCGCGCCAAGGGCCGCCACAAGCTGACCGTGAGCGACGAGCGGGCCGTCCGCTACGCCAACGCGTAGAACTTGGCACGCACAACATTCTGCCGCCTAGAACAAACCCGGCCGGATTTTCGTATCCACCGGCATGCCGTCTGTCACGGCCGGCCGAGTTCCGCAGAGTGTACGATCAGGGCGCGCGCTTCCAAACGCCCCTGTTCGCGGCATTCTGCCTGAAGGTGGAGGAGCCGGGTCCGCGGATTGGCTTTACCACGCCGCGCGCTCTGGGCAAGGCCGTGGTAAGGAATCGAACGCGCCGGCGGCTGCGCGAGCAGGTCCGATTGGAATTATTGCCCGAGTTGGAGGCCCATTGGTGGATCGTGTTCAATCCGAGGCGTTCACTGGCCGAAGCGCCGGTCGCGGATTTGAAGGCGGCCATCGGGAAGCTCAAGGGCTGGCTGCGGCGTTCGCCCTCGGTCTCCTCCGCGGATACAAAAGCGTGATTTCTCCCTGGCTCCCCTCGGCTTGCCGCTTCCATCCCACCTGTTCCGAGTACATGGCCGAGGCCGTGGCGCGCCACGGAGTGCTGCGCGGCTTCTGTCTGGGCGCGCGGCGGCTGGGCCGTTGTCATCCATTCCATTCCGGGGGCTTTGACCCCGTTCCCTGAGGTCGACTCGACAATTCCTCCCATGGCCGACGATAAGAAACCCGCGTCAAAAAAGATCGTATTGCCCCAGCAGGCGGACTCCGGCTTCAATGCCGAGCGCAACCTGCTGATTGTGTTGCTGCTGATGGTGGTGATGCTGCTCGTGAACTCCTACTTCATGCCGCAGACTCCGCCGGCGGCCGCCAAGAAGGAGGCACCAAAGAGCGCTCCGTCCGGTAATTCGCCGTCCGGTAATTCGCCGTCCGGTAACTCGCCGTCCGGTAATTCGCCGGCCGCCACGGCGCCGGAAGCCCCGCCGGCGCCCGGCAAGCCCGTGCCGTCGGCCGCGGCAGTGACGGCCGCCAAGCCAGAGAATTTCTTGATCGACACGCCGGTCTACCGGATCGTCTTTTCCAACACGGGCGGCACGGTGGTGAGCTGGCAACTGAAGAAGTTTAAGGACTCGGCCGGGAAGCCGCTCGAACTGGTGAACCCCAAGGCCCTCGTGAAAGTGGATGCGCCGTTCTCGTTGGCGCTACCGAAGAATCAGGACCTCACCTATGTAAACAAGAGTCTCTTCGCCCACAAGATGCTCCCCGAGGGCAACGCCTTGGAGTTCGAATTCTCCGACGCGAAGGTGCGGGTGAAGAAGACCTTCCGCGTGGCGCCGGCCGAGTATCGGGTGCAGTTGACTTCTGAGGTGGTCTCGGGCGGCGCCGCGGTGCCGCACAATCTCAATTGGCGCGGCGGCTTCGGCGATCTGGCCGCCTTCAAGGCCGGTTCGTTCGGCCACACCGTCCATTTCGACACGACCGCGCGAACCTCCTGGGCTCCCTGGGCCACGCAAGGCGGCCTGGTGATGGCCGAAGGCAAGGAAGCGATGGAGAACCAGCCGAAGGTCGACAACGGCACCTACGAGTTTGCCGGCATTGACGACCCCTACTTTGCGGCCGTCTTCTTGCCGGCCGGTGGCGCCCGCCCGTTGGAGCATCGCACCTATGTCGACAACGTGCTCAATTACGAGGGCCAGGAAGAAAAGCTGATCGGCACGTCGGTGGGAGGCCAGGGGCGCAACGAGTTCACGCTGTTCGTGGGCCCGAAGGACATTGAAGCGTTGGACCGCATTCATCCCAAGCTCGGTAAATTGATCAACTGGGGCGACTGGTTCGGCATTCTGGCCAAGCCGATGTTCTATTGGTTGCGCGCCGTGCATGACTGGGTGAGCCAATGGTCGCCCGGCGGCAGTTGGGGCTGGGCCATTGTACTCATCACCGTCATCATCAACTTCGTAATGCTGCCCTTTAAGATCTCCAGCCTGCGTTCCTCAAAGAAGATGGCCGCGCTCAAGCCCGAGATCGACAAGATCAACAAGAAGTACGAGGGCGTCTCCATGGGCGACCCGCGCAATCAGAAAAAGGGCGAAGAGATGATGGCCCTCTATCAGAAGCACAAGATCAACCCGGCCGGCGGCCTGCATTCCGCTCTTCATCCAACTGCCCTTCCTGATCGCGCTCTACACCGTGCTCACCGTCACCATCGATCTGCGCCAAGCCACCAGGCTTTGGGTGACCGACCTGTCGCAGCCCGAAACTCTGGCCATCCGCCTGCTGCCCATTCTGATGGTGGCCAGCCAATTCATCCTGTCGAAGATGACGCCGGCGGCCGGCATGGATCCGCAGCAGCAGCGCATCATGACCTTCATGCCGCTGATGTTCGGCTTTATGTTCTACGGCCAGAGCAGCGGATTAGTACTATACTGGCTTGTTGGCAACCTGGTGGCCCTGGCGCAGCAATGGGCCTTCAATAAGTTCATCAAGTAAATTCTCCCGATACGTGATCTCCGAGGCCTGATGCCCGATAAAAAATACGCGAACGAAACCGCTGAAGCGCAGATCGAAAGCTTTCTGGAAGAAACTCTCGACAATATGGATCTGGACGTGGAGTTCGAGATCGACGATGGCGTCCGAGGACCGGCACACGGACTTTGAAACTCCGGAGTTGGTGGTGAACTTCACCGGACCAGACACCGAGTTGCTGCTGGAGAACAAGGCCGAAGTTCTGCTGGCGCTGGAGCACCTCACCATGGAAATGCTCCGCGTGCCGCCCGAGGACCACGCGTTGATTTGCTTTGACGCCAATGATTGGCGCCGGATGCGGATCGAAGAGCTTCGCATGCAGGCGATGGACGCGGCCGAGCGCGTGAAGAAGTCGAGCATGCCGTTTCTGTTCAATCCAATGAACAGCC
This sequence comes from Ottelia alismoides, assembly GCA_037367405.1. Classification (NCBI taxonomy): domain Eukaryota; kingdom Viridiplantae; phylum Streptophyta; class Magnoliopsida; order Alismatales; family Hydrocharitaceae; genus Ottelia; species Ottelia alismoides. Next base: position 19,957 of record JAZKJV010008910.1, on the reverse strand, counting down.
GCGAGCGCCGCATTGTGCACCTGGCCTTGCGCGAGGAGACCACGTTGCGGAGCGAGAGCCTCGGCGTGGGTAGCGAACGCCGCGTAGTGGTGTTGCCCGCGGGCGCGCCCTTGCCGCCGCCGCCGCCGCCCGGCCCTCGGGGCCCCGGTCCGCGCGGCTATTCGGCCCAGGCGACGCCCGGCTGGCGCCCGCCCGTTCCCGAGGAACGCGACGACCGGCGGGGCCGCTTTGGCGGACGCGGCGGCGGCGACCGTGACCGGCGCGGAGGCGGCGGTGGCGGACGTGGTGGCCCGGGCGGTGGACGCGGCGGCCGGGGTGGTCCTGGCGGCGGCGGCGGGCGTGGCCCGCGCCGGTAGACGGCTTCCACAGAGTTTCGCAAAAAGGGGGGACAGCTTCGGCTGTTCCCCCTTTGCGTTTTGCGAGGCGCAAGGTGATTGCCTGCGGCCCAGTGTTACCGTGAAGTCATGCCTCTAGCCGACTCGTACTTCGCCCAGAAGTTCGGCATCACCCACCAGGATCTCCGGAGTTATCTGGACGAAGCCCTCTCCCGCGGCGGCGATTACGCCGACCTCTACTTTGAGTACGTCGCCACCAGTTCGGTAGCGCTGGAAGAATCCATCGTGAAAAGCGCAACGCAAGGCGTAACGCTGGGCGTCGGCGTTCGCGTCCTTTCCGGCGAAAAAACCGGCTACGCTTACTCTGACGATCTCAGCCCGGAGAAGATCCGCCACGCTGCGCGCACGGCGGCCTGTATCGCCAACGGCCCGTCGAGCGTGATCAAGCATGGCCTGCAGGAGGGCGAGCGGCGCAACCTTTATCCCGTGGTGACGCCCGCCACCGAAATCGGCCTGGCGCAAAAAGTAGACCTGATCAACCGCGCCGACGCCGCCGCCCGCGCCGTGGATCCGCGCGTCTTCCAGGTCAGCGCGTCTTACGCCGATCAGATCAAATACATCCTGGTCGCCAATAGCGATGGCATCGTGAACTTCGATACGCAGCCCATGGCGCGCTTCAACGTCTCGGTGCTGGCCCGCTATCCCAATGGCACGCCCGAGCAAGGTTATGCCGGGGGCGGCGGACGCGTGCCGCTCGAGTACTTCTTGCAGGAGCATCCGCCCGAGGAGTACGCGCGCGAGGCCGGCGCGCCAGGCGATCACGATGCTGTACGCCGTGGAGGCGCCCGCCGGCGAGATGACGGTGGTGCTCGCGCCCGGCTGGCCCGGCGTGCTGCTTCATGAAGCGGTGGGCCATGGCCTGGAAGCGGACTTTAACCGCAAGGGCGTCTCGGCCTTTTCGGGCCGGGTGGGCCAGCAGGTGGCCAGTCCTTTGTGCACGGTGATTGACGACGGCACGATCGCCGCGGCGCCGGGGTTCGCTCAACCTGGACGATGAAGGCGCGCCCACGCAGCACAACGTGCTGATCGAGAAAGGCATCCTGCGCGGCTACTTGCAGGACAAGCTTTCCTCGCGCTTGATGAACGCCGCCTCCACCGGCAGCGGCCGGCGCGAAGGCTACCAGCATATCCCTATGCCGCGCATGACGAACACCTTTATGGTGGCGGGCGAAAGCGACCCGGGCGATATCCTGAAGTCCGTCTCGAAGGGGCTCTACTGCGTCAACTTCGGCGGCGGCCAGGTGGATATCACCAACGGCAATTTCGTCTTCTCGGCTTCGGAAAGCTATCTGATCGAAAACGGCCAGGTGACGCGTCCGGTGAAGGGCGCCACCTTGATCGGCAACGGCCCGGAAGCGATGACGCGCGTCAGCATGGTGGGCCACGACTTGAAGCTCGACACCGGCGTGGGCGTCTGCGGCAAAGAAGGCCAAAGCGTGCCCGTCGGCCTGGGCATCCCCACGGTGAGGATCGACCGCATGACGGTGGGAGGGACCCAGGTTTGAGCCTCCTGCCGCTTCTTGAGCAAGCCCTGGAAATCGCGCGGCGGAAGGCGCCACCGACGCCGAGTGCACCGCCGCCGAGGGCAGCGAATTTTCGGTCAGCGTCCGCAAAGGTGAAGTGGAACAAGTGAAGGAAGCCGGCTCCCGCGGCATGGGCATTCGCGTCTCTGCAAGGCCTGCGTGCCGGCTCGACCTACACCTCCGACTTGACGCGCGAGGGCATCGAGCGCATGGTGGCCAGCGCGATTGATAACGCCCGCGTAACCGGCGAGGACCCGTTCAATCCCCTGCCCGACCCCAGCGAATTCGGCGCCCTGGAGGGCGACCTGGGCCTGGACGAGCCCGAGCCGCTCGACGCGCCGGCCCGCATTGAGCTGGCCCGCCGCGCCGAGGCCGCCGCCCTGGCCGCTGACGCGCGCATCACCAACACCGAAGGCGGCTCTTTCCAGAACAGCACCAGCACCCGCTACTTTGCCAATTCCCGGGGCTTCGCCGGCGAGTACAATTCCTCCAGTTGCGGACTCGGCGCCTTCCCCATCGCGGAGCTCGACGGCAAGATGGAGCGCGATTACTGGTGGGAGTTCGGCGCGCAACTCTTCGCGCCTGGAAGAGGCCGAGTACGTCGGCCGCCAGGCCGCCGAACGCACCTTGCGCCGTTTGGGTTCGCGCAAGGTGCCGACGCAAAAGGCCGCCATTGTATTTGAGCCCCGCGTGGCGCGGTCGCTGCTCAGTCATCTTTTCGAAGCGGTCTCAGGCGATTCCATTTACCAGGAAGCTTCGTTTCTCAACGGCAAGCTGGGTGAAAAGGTCGCCGCCGAGAGCGTAACGATCATTGACGACAGCACGCTCCCGGCCTGTTTGGCACCTCGCCGTTCGACGCCGAGGGTCTCCGTTCGCGCCGCACTCCGGTGATTGAGAAAGGCATCCTGCGCAGCTATCTGCTCAACACTTACACGGCCCGTAAGCTCGGCCTGCAATCGACGGGCAACGCGTCGCGCGGCCTGAGCGGGGGCACCTATGTGGGCAACGGCAACTTCTTTCTGGAGGCCGGCGCCGCTACGCCGGAGGAGATTCTGCGCCAGGCCGGTACCGGGCTCTACGTCACGGAGATGCTCGGCCATGGCGTAAATGTCGTCAACGGCGATTTTTCGCAAGGCGCCGCCGGGCTCTGGATTGAAAACGGCCAACTCGCCTATCCGGTGAGCGAAGTTACCATTGCGGGCAATTTGCAGGATATGCTGATGTCGATAGAGGCGATCGGCGCGGACCTGGAGTTCCGCGGCTCCATGGCCTCACCCACGATCCTGATTCGGGAGATGACCATCAGTGGCAATTGACCTCGCCGCCCAGAAGAAGGAAAGCACCGGCCCTAACGTGGCGCTCATTGCCGCGCGCTCTTGTTCACGCTCATCGGCGGCGGCGTAGCGTTCTACGCCATGCGCCAGACGCCGCCGGTGGAAGCCGCGCTCACCGCGGAGGCCAAAGCGTATCTCGGCTCTCTGCCGCCGAAGAGATTGAGATGACCTCGGCCGAAAGCTTCGGCGGGGGCCGGCTGATCGAGATCAAGGGCAACATCACCAACGGCGGCAATCGCCCGCTGAAGCGCGCCGAAGTCTTCTGCGTTTTCCGCGACGGCGCCGGGCAGATCGTACTGCGCCAACGGTGGCCGATCGTTGCCACCGGCCTGAAGCCGGGCGAAAAGAAGCCGTTCCGCTTACCCTTCGACACCGTGCCCGATAGCTGGAATCAGCAGTTGCCCAACGTCGTCGTTGCGAGCATCGAGTTCGAGTAGCGCAGCCGACGCAGGCACGGTTACCAGACCAGCTTCCAAACCAAATTGCACGCGCCGCGGCTCGCCCGCGCTGTTAATCGTACCTTCGCCCGGCTGGCGGATCGTGGTGGCCGGCAGGCCGAAGAAGGCGTATTGGTGGCGTTGAAGGCTTCGGCCCGGAATTGGAGCCGCCATTTCTCGGTCAACTGGAAGGCCTTGGCGAGCGGAAATCCAGGTTCGTCAAACGCGGACCAAACAAAATGTTCCGGCCGGAATTGCCATAGTGAAGTTCGGCTGCACGGCGAAGGCCGAGGTGTCGAACCAGCGATCATGGTCCGCTCGCCATAGGGCAACGCCCCGTCGCGCAGGCGATTCGGCCGGTCCGCACCGCCGGCGTTGGTGATGCCGCCGGGCCGTATTCACCGTGAACGGCAGTCCGCTCACGCGCGAGAAGATGCCGCCCACCTGCCAGCCGCCCAGCAACGCATCCACGGCGCGGTGCGCGCCCGCCAGATAGGTCTTGCCGCGGCCCGAACGGCAGCTCATAGGAGCCGCTCATCACCAGGTTGTGCCGCACATCGGTCAAGGCATTGCCGCGATTGAGCTGGGCGATTCCAGGGAATCAGCACGCCGGTGCCGTCGTTGTTGCCCACTTCATCGGCGTTGTCGATGGTGTGGGAGTAGGTGTAGGCCAGCAGGAAGGTGAGCCCTTTCGAAAAACGTTTCTCCACCTTGGTGAGCAACGCGTTGTAGCTCAAGTTCCCCAGCGCCTGCTGCCGCGTGACTCCGTTGTAGAAAGGCCAGACACGGCGGTTGGCCACTGGGACCGGTGAGGGGGCCAGGTCAAACGGGTTGTTGTAGTTCAAGGAGACAATCATCTGCGCGTGCCGTTGCCCGCGTAGCCAATGGTCACCAAGGTATCGAGCGGCAGTTCGCGCTGGACATCGAAGAACCATTGCTGTGAGTACTGCGTGGGCAGAAAGCGCGCGGGCGCTTCGATACCCACCGCATTCGGCCCCGGCACTTCGGTGGCCGGCAACTGCCCGGCCGGAAAGCCATCCTTCAGAATCAGCCGGGAGTTGATGCGGTCCAGCGTGCCAAAGCCGATCTCGATAAAATCCGGCGCCTGATTTTGGCCCCCGCGCCCACTGGGTCTGCAGCGAATCGGCCCGCGCGTGATGATGCCGCGCCGCCGCGCAGCCACCGTTTTGGGGGTCACGCGCCAGGCAAAGCCCAGCCGGGGCGCGAGGTTGTTCAGGTCGTTATCGCATTGGCAATCGCCATTGGCAAAGCGGCGTTGCTTCAACCGCGCATTGGGTCCGGTGTTGGAATAATCGAGGTCGAAGGCCGACACGCGCCCATCGGGAAACGTGGGAGCCAGAAAGGCGTCGTAGCGAATGCCGAGGTTCAGCGTCAGGTTCCGCGTGATCTTCCAATCGTCCTGCACGAAGAACGAGAGCGAATTCGTCCAGAGGTTCTCGCCGTTCTCGTTGCCGATGGTGCCGCCGCTCGCCAGCCCCAGCATAAACTCAGCCAGGCCATCGCCGGTAGCCGCGCGATTCAAGGGGTTCGCGGTGAACTCCCGATTGAACGCAAATTGGCCGCGCGAAAAACGCGCCGCGTTGCGAAACACGTTGTCCCGCCGGTATTCGCCGCCGATCTTGATCCCATGGTTGCCGGCAATCTTGAACACCGTATCGTTGAATTGATACAGCCGGATGTTGTTCGTGTTGGGCCAGAAGGATCGCGTGCCCAATTCGGCATAGCCAGCGGGTGAGAAGCGCGACAGGCCATGATCGTTCGAGACGAGGCGAAGTTCGTCTTGGGAATGCCCTTGATGCCGTACTCGTCAAACAGCGGCTTGTCGTAAGGCACGTCGAAGCGGGAGTTCATGATGGTGGCGCCAAAACGCGCCTCGTTCGTCACGGTCGGCGTAAAGGTGTAGGTGTGGGTGGCCACGGCGCTGTGGCTCTTGATGATGGTGGTGGTGGCCAGGCCGCCATCGGCGGGCAGCGGCAGCGGACCGGGCTCAAACCGGTCGCGCCCGCGCCACGAATAGCGTCCGCTGATGCGGCTCTTGTCGCTCAGGTTGTGATCGCCCTTGAAGTCCCACACGTTCACGTCGTTCTTCTCCGAAGGCGCGTAGAAGAAATTGTTGACGATGGCCAGCGGGTTGGTCGGTTGGGGATACAAAGCCACGAGCTTGGGGAAGAGCGGGTCCCAGCGGCTTTTGGGGATGGTCCGGGCCCGGAAGGCTGCCGCGTGAACGAGGCGGCGGTGCCCACCGTAGTGGCCGGATCGAAGATGTCGCGGATGCGGCTAAAGTCGCCCTCGCGCGCCTCCAGCGTAGGAAGGTTGGATTGAAGCTTCGCCCCAGCCGCGTCCGCGTGCCCTCGTAGCTGGCGAAGTAGAACGTCTTATCCTTCTTCACCGGGCCGCCGATCGTACCGCAATTGATTCTGCCGCAGCGTCGCGTTCTTTGACCCGCTGCGGTTGGCGAAGAAGTTCGGCCCATCCAGCGACGAATTGCGCAGAAACTCAAACAACGTGCCATGCACGGCATTTGTGCCGGACTCTGATGTTCACAAACACCTGCCCGCCCATCCGCGTGCCGTACTCAGCAGAGAGATTGTTGGTCACCACCTTGAACTCGCCCACCCGCATCCACCGACGGCTTCACCGCCTGCGCCTCAAACCCCACGGGGACCGCCCGAGTAGGTGAGCGAATTATCCACGCCATCAATGTTCACCTGCACCTGATAGCCATGCTGCCCCGCCGCCGCAAACACGCCCTCGCCCGCCGGCCGCGATCCGCGCGCCGGCGCCGTGCCCGCCGTCAGCCGCGCGAGTTCCAAGTAGTTGCGGCCCATTCAATGGCAACTCCACAATGCGTTTGTTGTCGATCACCTGGCCCACGGTGGAGGTCTCCGAATCGAGCAACGCCGCCGAGGCCGACACGTTGATCGTCTCGGTAGCGTGCCCGGCTTCAAAGTAAATCAACACGCGCCGTCTGGCCGACGTCCAGCTTCAGATCGGCACCTCGGCCGTCGAAAAACCCCGCGCGTCGCGGTGAGTTTGTAGCGCCACGGGCAGTGAGGAGAAGACATAGAGCCCGGTTTCGTTGGTCGCCGCCTCACGGCGGAACCCGGTCTCGATCTGCGTCGCCGTCACCTGCGCCCCGGCCACCACCGCTTCCGACGAATCTTTGACCACGCCTTGGATGGCGCCGTTGTTCTGCGCCCAGGCGCACGTGGTGAGGAGAAGAACAACCCCTGGCAGTTTCATGCCGTCCAGGATATCGCAGGGCGCCCGGAGCGGTCAGGTCCGGCGACGCCGCAGCCAAAAGCCAACCAGCAGCCCGCTACCAGCAAGCGCATAGGACGAGGGCTCCAGCGGGAAGGTCCAGGTCACCTGTTGGCGGCCGTAGGTGGTGAAGCCGTTCTGAACCATTACGATCTGAGGGAGCAGGGAGACACTATTTTCGGGCCAGGCCGGAATTCACTGCGGACCAGACGCTTGCGCCCCTCGGCACTCGCCTTCGGCAGCGGACGGCCTGCGCTCAGTGAAGGAGATCCCCGCATTGCCTTGCTGCCCCACCATGATCGCTTCAATCACCGGTTCATCCAGTTCCACGGCACCGACCAATCCACCAGAAAACTGGCGCCCGGCCCCGCCGTGGTGTCATGCCGCGGAATCACGAAATCCGCAGTGGCCATCGGCGCCAGTAGCGCCGCCTTCGGAACATAGTTGCGGATTTCCCGGCCGCCCGAATCGTGGTACTTCACCGAGTGCACCACCAGCGGATGCTTTGCATTTACATTTCGAAAGCTCAAGATCGCCGCCAGTTCGATGGTCTGTTGGTCAAAGCCCCAGTAGATGCTGGAATAAACGGGCACGGAGACCAGCCGGGCGAAGCCGCGCCGGTGGCATCGTGTCCCCGTTCAAGGGCTTTAGGATCACGTGGCCGCTGCCCTCCCTTGCGATTCGTCTGCTGAGCGGGTCCGCAAGTGGCCAGACTCAGGGGGCCAGCAGGAGAGCCATCAGGTTGCTAGCAGCGACGCCCAGTAGCATGTGGCGTATTTCATGGGTTGTTCAATTCTATTCGCTCGGAGATACCGTTACACCTCCGCCGACTGCCCGATTTCAGCCAGCAACACGCGGGACCCCGCCCGCGCCGCGGCCTCCTGGAACCGTTCAATCGGCTCCCGCCGGGGCTCCCGGCCCAACGCAAACGTCTGATGGTGCACGGGCAGAAACGCCTCGGCGCCCGCCTCATGGCCCATCCGCAGAGCCTCTTCGGGATTGCAATGCGCCTGCCGCCAGGGATTATAGGCGCCAATCGGCATGATCGCCAGATCCACCCGTTTCGACGTCCGCACGGCCTTCAGCAAATCGGTGTTGGCTGTGTCGCCCGCAAAAAGCACGCGGAAGCGCTCGCTCTCGATCAAGTAGCCGTTGTAGCCGCGATAGGCGTCCGTGCGCAGGCGTGCGCCCCAGTGGCGCACTTCGAGGGCCTTCACGCGCAGCGGGCCCACGCGAGTTTCCTCGCCCCAGCCCAGTTCCGTCACGTGGCGAAATTGGCGGGCATCGATAATGTCCGAGGTGCGCCGGGCCATCACCACGTCTCGATTCTTGCTCTCCAACCGGCCAATAGTGTAGGTATCCAGGTGATCAAAATGCGCGTGGGAGCTGACAATCGCGTCGATCCAGGGCAGTCGTCCACGGTAAGCGCTGGCGCCACCAAGCGTTTCATGCCGACTTGCGTAAACTTGAGGTTCACGCCGCAGCGGGGGCCGAGGCACCGGATCGGTAATCAGCGTATAGCCATCGATCTTGAGCAGCCACGGTGGAGTGGCCCAGCCAGGCCACGTGGAGCCCGCGGTCAGGCCATTGGCGCGGGTCGGGCTGGTGCGCCGGCGCCGGTAGATCCTGGGACGAGACGTTGTTGGCCGTCACCAGGGCGCCGGCGCCCAGGGTCGCAAACAGCGCCTTGCGCCTACCAGCTATGGCGTTGCTCTTTCCAGGGGTCGCCATACATGTGATAACGTTGCGCTCCCAGAAGCCGGCCTTGTCCTTGGCCAGCACCTCGAGGCCGCCCAGCCATTTGGCGGACTTCCAGGCATAGAGGCGCGGCACCACCAGGCGAGCCGGGCCGCCATGCTCCAGCGTCAATTCCTCGCCGTCGTTATGGGTGCAGACCAGGGCATCCTCAGCCAGAAAGTCCCGCCAGCGGCAGATTCGTCGTCCAGCCAAAGTCGTAGCCGTGCGCCAGCACAAAGGCGCCCTCGGCTTGGCGCCGTCCGCCAGTTCGAGCAGCGTCCGCGTTGCGACGCCTTCCCAAAACATTGCCCAGCCGCGACCAGCGCGTAACGCAGTGGAAATCAGAGAAGACCTTCACACGCGGCAGCGCCATGAACTGCTCCCAGGTGAGCGACACTTCGCGATTCACCAGGCCGTGCAGCTCGAGCTTCCAGGTTGCTTTGTCGATCCGCGGGGGACCGCCGGCGTCGAGCACCGGCCACTTGAGCGTCCGCGTTTGCCCGGGCGGAATCCGGTTGGCCCGGTGTGTGTCCGGGCTGATGATCACGCCTTCGGGCTGGGAACCCGGCGTGAGCACTTCATCCTTTTGCGTCTTTGAGTAGTCCTGAAAAAACGACATTAGGCCGCCTTCTTAATAGATGCCACGGGAATCAGTTGGGTTCCGGCTTTCGGGGCGAAACTCAACACGTCCATTGGGCATACCGTCACACAAATGCCACACACCAATGCAGGAACTGTTGGCGTTGTTGAGCTCTTCCTGCTTCATGGCGAAGTTCATCACATCGATCCCCACCTGGCAATTGCGGGAGCATTCGCCGCAGGTGATGCATTTGTCATTGGACACAATGGCAAAGCGCGAGGCCTTAATCGCGTGAAGAAGGAGCTCCAGATCTGCATCATCTTGGCGAGTGGACACCAGTAGCGGCACCAGACCTTGCCCCCGAAAAACGGATAGAGCGTCACCGGGATGATGCCCACCAGCCAGCAATCGACAATGATGCGATACCACTCAATGCCCTTCCCGGCCGGCGTGGCTAGCGCTTTCCAGCTCTGCGAGCCGAGCACCGCCAGCGTGACGATGATCGAGGCGGCGAAGATCCAGCCGTTCATGCGCTCCCAGGCGATGGAGGTTTTCCCCTTGGGCGCCAGGTGACGCCACTGGTCGCCGAAGGTTTCGGCCAGACCGCCACAGCCGCAGATCCAGGTGCAGTAGCGCTTGCCGTGATAGAGCACCAGGATGGGGATCAGCACAAAGCTCAGGAACGCGCCCCAGACGATCCAGATCTTGCTGGGCTCGCTGAAGAAGGTATAGAAGAAGAGCGGCCAGGCGTAGACGAGCCGTAGGAGCGCCAGGCGTTGTTGGCGAAATTGGGGTCGCTGGCCAAAGATTCGCCCACCCAGCGGTATTTCACGGCCCACTGAAAGAGGAACTCCGGAATGAGGAAGAAGAAGATCCACTGGAAACTGATCAGGCTGGGTATAGCGCCAGATCTGGAACTTGTCCTGCTTGTCGAAGCCCCAGCGTTTCATGGCGCGCAGGCCGAAGACGGTCATGAACGCCGTGTACAGCACCGTATACCAAAAGACCACGGCCGGTCAAAAACGAAAGCGCCTTGTAGCCCCAGCCGCGATACGGCCAGAACTCGGGCCGAACTTGGCCCCGTACACGGTATAGGAGATCAAGAAGGCGATGCCGAGCATGGCAAAGCGCGACCCTTGCCAGGCCGTCGCCACCAGGCCGGCCAGGCGCCGCTCCGGCCAGGGCCAGCCCTAACGGCTCCTTGCCGCCGTACCAGCCGAGCCCACATAGGGTCGCCAGCACCAGCAGGAGCGAGAGCCACCAGTTGCCGGTCCAGTCGTTTTCCAACTGGATGCCGAGCGACTTCAGAAGTCAGTCGGCAGTTCGGCGCCCACCAGGACGAAGGCATGGTCACAGGCGATCTCCTGGCCGCCCGCCAAGGCCGTCTTTTCGCCGAACGAAGCCACCGCCGCGTTGGGCATCAGGCGGATGCGGCCGGCGTCAACGGCCGCCTGAAGTTGGGTTCGGTTGGTGGAGAAGGCCCGGGTGAAATCCGGCCCCCGGTGACGAGGGTGACGTGGTTATCACCACAAAGCGCCAAGGCGGCTTCGACCGCCGAGTTCCCTCCCCCGACGACGACGATCTGTTCGCCGTGATACTTCCGGGGACTGTAAAGCCGATGCATCACGGTGGGCCGCTCCTCGCCCGGCACGCCGAGCCAACGCGGGTTACCCCGCTGCCCCGCGGCGAGATCACGCGCCGGGCCGACACCTGCCGCCCCTGGGCCGTGGACAAAACGAAGCCATTCCCCTCGGGCTTCAAACCGGTGATGGCTTCGTTCAGCGAACATCCAGGCCAGCCTCGGCCACTTGCCCACGCCAGCGGGTAAGGAACTCCTCTTTGGAGGCCTCTTCCAGCCACAACGGACCCATCTTGGGCATCCCGCGCGGCTCGGCGTAGATCCACTTGCCCTCGGGGAAGTCCTCAAAGGTGGCCGCAATGCCGGTGGACTTCTCAAAGACCACGACGCGGAGGCCGGCGGCCTGCAGGGTGAGGGCAGCGTTGAGTCCGGCGGCGCCGGCGCCGATGATGGCCACGCTCGCAGTCGCCGGTGGTGCCCGCGGCTTTGAGTTCACCGATCAAGCGGTGGGCGACTTCGTAGCCTTGCTGCATGGCGAGCTTCACCACGGGGGCGCCGGCCAGGTCCCCTACTACGTAGAGACCGCGAATATTGCTCTGGAGGCGCTGATCGAGCTGGGGACGGCGCCAGGCCATGTTGGGGCTGTCCAGAACGGCGGCGGCACGCGAGTGAAGCAACTTTAACATTGTGGGCTCAACTTTCTTTGAGAAAAATGCCTCGCTCAACCCACTATATTTCAACATGACAATTTTTCTTCTTCTCTCGACGATGCGGCCGTCGAATTGGGCGGGCGGGTGGAGTACATCGGAGGCACGCTGACGGCGGTGGAGCAGCGGACGGGCGGCCGGTTTGCAGGCCCGTGGATGGAGAGCAGATGGTGTTTGCGGCGAAGAAACAGTCGGTGACGGTGCCCTACCGTTCGGTGAATCTGCTGGAGTATGGCAGAAGGCGGACCGGCGATACATGGCGGCGATGTTCGTCTCGCCGGTCTTTCTGTTGAGCAAGAAGCGCGATCACTTCCTGACGGTGGGCTATAGCGATGAGCAAGGCCAAGCAGGCAGGCGCTGGTGTTCCGGGTGAACAAGGGCGACGTGCGGACGGTGCTGGCGTCGCTGGAGGCGCGCACGGGTGTGAAGGTGCAGTATCAGGACAATGAAGCGCGCAAGGCGGCCTGGGGGTCGCGATGAAGCTATTGCTCTTGCTGTTGTGGGCGCAGGAGGCGGCGTTCGACGAACAGGCGGAACGCGCCCAAGATCAAGCGGGTGTATGTGACAAGTTTACGGCGGGCGATGGCTCGGAGCAGTTGCGTGACTTGCTGCTGGCCGCCCTGCACCTGACCAAGCTGTTCATTGTGACGGAGAACCCGGAGAAGGCCGATGCCTTCCTGCGCGGCGGCGGCGAGGATGTGGTGTTTCACCGACGATTTTCAGTATCGCGACAGCATCGATGGCCGCGTGCAGTTGGGTACGCTCCGCTCGGGCAGCGCGAACCGCAACACGCGATCGAGCGGCATTTCGGTGGGAGAGGACGATTCGCTGCGCCAGACCGAGCGCAAGCATGAGGCGGTGGCGGCGCTGCGGCTGGTGAATCGCGACGGCGATCTGGTGTGGGCGACGACTAAGGAGAGCCGGGGGTCGAAGGTGAAGTCGGCGTCGGTGGATCTGGTGGAGCGCATCATCGAGCAATTGCTGGCCGATTTTCGGCCAAGGCCGGCGCCGGGCCGATAGCGGTGTCCGCAAATTCTGTGCCGCGCGCGCGGCTTGTGGCATCCTGAAATCCAAGTGCCCCGCTTTAAATATTTCGACTGGTTCGTGAACGCCTACGTGGCGGTTCTGCTGATCTCCAACATCGTGGCTCCCAAGCTGATCGCGATTGGGGATTTCGGCTGAGCGCCGCGCAGGCGCTCTTTCCCATTACCTACATCTTTGGCGACATCTTCACCGAGGTGTATGGCTATGCGGCCGCGCGCCGCGCGATCTGGGGCCGGCTTTGGTGGCGCGGCGCTGTTGGCTTTGATTTCGTCACTGGTGGTGGTGATGCCGCCGGCCCCGGAGTGGACCAATCAGGGGGCATATGAGACGGTGCTGGGCCAGATTCCGCGTCTGGTGGTGGCCAGCCTGATTGCCTATTGGTGCGGCGAATTCGCCAACTCGTTCGTAATGGCGCGGATGAAGGTGGCCACCCAAGGGCGGCACCTGTGGATGCGGACGATTGGGTCGACGGCGGTGGGTCAACTGGTGGATTCGGCGATCGTGATGGTGGTGGCCTTTGGCCGGCACGATGCCTTGGGCGACGATCGGGAATCTGATTCTCTCCGGCTACTTGTTTAAGGTGGCCTACGAGGCGCTGATGACGCCGGTGACCTACGCGGTGGTGAACTTTCTGAAGAAGGCCGAAGGGGTGGACGTGTTTGACGACCGGACGGACTTCAATCCCTTTCACGCTCAGGCGGTGGCCCTGCCCGCCGACTCAAAGGACGCCTGCTTAGCTCCTGCCAGGGCTTGGCCTGCGACTCGGCGACGCGGGATAGGTGATGTGGCCGGCGTAGGTGTTCACGCCCTCGCTGATCGCCTTGGAGGCGGCACACGCGGCGGCGAGCCCTTTATTGGCAATGGTGAGCAAATAGGGGAAAGTGGCGTTGGTGAGGCCGTAGGTGGAGGTATGCGGCACGGCGGCCGGCATGTTGGAGACGCAGTAGTGGAGCACGTCGTCGACGAAGTAGATGGGTTCGCTGTGCGTGGTGGCGCGGGAGGTTTCCATGCAGCCGCCCTGGTCAATGGCGACTCGACGACAACGGAGCCGGGCTTCATGATCTTGATCATGTCGCGGCGGATGACTTTGGGGGCCGAGGCGCCCGGAACCAGGACGGCGCCAATGACGAGATCGGCCAGCCGCAGCGATTCGCGGACCGTGTAGGATTAGAGGCCAGGGTGACGACATTGCCGTTGTAGATGTCGTCCAGTTCCCGGAGGCGTTTAAGGCTGCGGTCGATGATGGTGACGTTTGCGCCGAGGCCGACGGCGATCTTGGCGGCATTGTGACCGACGATCCCTCCGCCGATGATGACGACATTCGCCGCCGGCACGCCGGGTATCCCCCCCAGAAGAATGCCGCGGCCACCCATGGGCTTTTCCAGGTACTGCGCGCCGACCTGGACGGACATGCGGCCGGCGACCTCGCTCATCGGGATGAGGAGCGGCAGGGAGCCGTCGGCCTCGCGAATGGTTTCATAGGCCACGCCGGCCACGGCACTGGCGGTGAGTTCGTCGGTGAGTTCCGGCAGGGGGGCCAGGTGAAGGTAAGTAAAGAGAAACCAGAATCCTTACGGAAGAAGCGGTACTCGGCCGGCTGGGGCTCCTTTACCTTCGTGACAAGCTGAGCGCGGCTCCAGACCTCGGCGGCGGTCTCGACGACCTCCGCGCCGGCTTCTTCGTACTCGCTATCCGGGATGGAGCTCAGCAGGCCGGCTCCACTTTGGACGATGACCCGATGGCCATTTTCGCGCAGGGCGGCGGCACCGGAGGGAACCAGCGCAACGCGGGCTTCGTGGTCTTTTACTTCTTTGGGGACACCAATGATCATGTAAGGCACCTAGAGCTGTCCCGCGCGCCGGGGTCTACTGTTGATCTTGAGCGCCGGCAGCCTGTTCGGCGGCCACGGGACCGGGCACCGAGATATACGAGTCTTTTTTGGGACCGAGGCCCAGGGCGATCAACGAGCGGGAATCCAAACGTCCGTCAGCTCTTTGATTCAGCTCCTGCTTGAAGCGATTCAAAGCTGACACCGAGGAGGCATCCCAGGTACCGGTGGCTTCGCCTTGGAGGTAGCCCTTATCGATCAAAGCCTGTTGGATCTCACGGTAGCGCTCGGCCCGTGGGCTGCATTTGGACGGCGGGGGCGCGGCGGCGCGTAGGCGCGGCGGACCGGGGTACGGGTGGGGCGAGTGGCCTGAATGCGAGTGCTCTTGGGCGCCTGAGCGCGGTAGGTGGCTTTGGGCACGGCCGTCGAGCGGGCCGCGGTGGGTTTGGCGGCCGGCGCTTTGTAGGAGGAGCGTGTTTGGATGGTGGGCTTGGCGGGCGTGGCCACCGTTCTCTTTGCAGTCTGGCCGAGCGCAAGGCCGGCAATGATCAACAGGACTGTAAGAACTCGCACGAGCGTTAGCATAGCACGGCCCATGGGACTCCCGGGCGGGGGTACCAAAGGCGAAGGCGCCTCGGAGGTTTCCGAGGCGCCTGGGCCGTTCACAATTGCAACCGGTGGCTCAGTCCTTCGCGGCCGGGAGGGTACCGGAGAGGAGATGCCTTGCCACTGCTGGCGAGCCACGCGACCGCCGCGCTGGGGAACGCCCGGGAGGGCGCGCATGACGCGGAACGCGACGGGGTCGCCGGGCTTGAGCTTGCTTTGCACGGCGCGGACGTCGTCGGGCGTCATGATGGGGGTGCGGGTTGATGGCGACGATGATATCGCCCACTTGCATGTTGAGCTCCTCGGCAAACGAGTCAGGCTCGACGCGGGTGACGCGGACGCCGCGCTTGTCTTCCAGGCCATCCCCTCGCGTTCGGTTTCGAGGACGGGGACAATGGCGATGCCGAATTTGGCGTTAGAGGCGGCGCTGGCGGTCTCTTCCGGCTCTTCGGGCGTGCCTTCGGGGTTGACGCGGGGGTTGTCGCTGAAGACCTTCTGGCGGTCTTCGATGGTGACCTGGAAAGTCTTGCGGGCGCCGTTGCGCTCGCCTTCCAGTTCCACGGTAGTACCGACCGAGGTGTCGGCGATGCGCATCATCAGGTCGTCCCCGTCTTTGAAGGGCTTGCCGTTCATTCCGGTGAGGATGTCCTCGGCCTTAATGCCCGCTTTTGTCGGCGGGGGCCGCCTTTCTTGACGTCGCCGACGACGACGCCGCCCTGGAGGCCGAGCGCCTGGAGCGTCTCCGGCTTCTCGTTTTTCGAGAAGGTGATGCCGATCGAACCGCGCATGACGCGGCCGTGCTGAATGAGCTGGTTGTAGACCTTGGCCGCCATATTAATGGGCAGGGCGAAGCCGATGCCTTGAGAGCCGCCGCTCTCGGTGGCGATCATAGTGTTGACGCCGATCACTTCACCATTGCGGTTCATCAGCGGGCCGCCGGAGTTGCCGGGGTTGATCGCCGCGTCGGTCTGGATGAAGCCGCTGGAACGCCTCCGAGTTGATATCGCGGCCCTTGGCGCTGACGATGCCCACCGTAACGGAGGTTTCCAGGCCAAATGGGGCGCCATGGCGATGGCCCAATCACCCCTTGACGCTATCGGAGTTGGCGATGCGGATGGCGGGCAGCGGCTTGCCGGCGGCGATCTTGAT
Source organism: Ottelia alismoides (assembly GCA_037367405.1). Classification (NCBI taxonomy): domain Eukaryota; kingdom Viridiplantae; phylum Streptophyta; class Magnoliopsida; order Alismatales; family Hydrocharitaceae; genus Ottelia; species Ottelia alismoides. The sequence goes on along the minus strand of JAZKJV010008910.1, from coordinate 3,756 downwards.
GATGGCCAGATCGGTTTCCTTGTCAGTACCGATCACCTTGGCCTTATATTCCTTCTCCTCGTGGGGGAATTTGACGTAGATGTTGTCGGCGCTGCGGACGACGTGGTTGTTCGTCATGATGTAGCCGTTCTTGTCGACGACGAAGCCGGAGCCGCTGCCTTCGCGGCGGCGGGGTTGGCCGGGAGCGCCGGGCAGACCGGGAGCGCCGGGACCGCCCGGCCCATTGGGACCGCCGAAGAAGCGGCGGAAGAGCTCCATGCTGTCGTCTTCCTCGTCCTCACCGCCCCGGGGAGCGCGCTTGCGCGCGGCAATCTGCGGCGCCTTCGACTCGGTGCCGATGAAAACGACCGAGGGCTCGACCTTCTTGACCAGTTCAGAGAACTCATTGCCGAGCTTGCTCACCGGCGGCACCACCACGGCGAGGCGTCCGGCGCCGCCTGCTGTTCCTTGCGGCGACGGAGGTATTAATCAGCGTGCCGATCACGATCCCGGTGGATAGCGTGAACAGGAGCACGGCCGAACGTCAAAAACTTCTGTTGCTTGAATCTCTCAATCCAGTACATATTCCCTACCCGACAGTTCAATTTCTCGAATGTCTCACTTCGTCCTGCGGACCAGGTGCACGCGCGGAGGTGCTACTGATCCAGATGTCCGGGAGAGGCCCCGGTTTCAACTCCACCAAAAAACGCCGCCAAAATGAGCGCGGCGCCTACTAACATCATGCCCGCGAAACGGCTCATTGAGCCACCACCAACCCGCCAAGGCGGCCGCGGGCATCTCCAGCGATAGCAGGAGACCCGTTCTGACCGGCGAGGTGTGCTGTTGCGCCCAGCCCATCAGGGTGAGCGGCAGCGCCGTGGCAAAGGCCGCCGTGAACAGAATGGCGCCCACCATGGCGGGCGACCAGACAATCCGCGGCGATTCGGCCACCGGCAAGACCAGCCAGAGGAGCACGGCGCAAACGACAATCTGCCCCAGCCCGGCCAGACGCGCATCCATGAGGCGGACGGCGCGTCCCAGGGCCAGCAAATGCGCGGCAAAACATCACCGCGCAGCCGGCGGTGAGCGATTCGCCCCTACCCCAGGTCCAACCGGTACCATCCCAATTCATTGCGGCCATGCCAAGTGCAGACATTGTGACCGCCGCCCATTCCCTAGGCCGCGGCGCACTTTGATAGACGAGGAAAGTGAGCAAAAGGTAACAGCACGATATAGAGGCCGGTGAGGAAGCCGCTTTGCCCGCCGTGGTGAGGCGCAGGCCGGTGGTTTGCAGGACGTAAGCGGCGGCAGAAACGATCCGGTGAGCAGGATCGAGCCGCGGCCGGACCGGCTCCATTTGAGGCCCAGCGCAAAGGCGAGCACAAGCATGAGTACGGCGGCCAGGGTGAAGCGGATGGCCAGCAGGAGCACGGGCGTGCTGGCGGCCAGAGCGCTCTTCATGACGAACAAAGGAGGCGCCCCAGACGATGGCCATCAGGAGCAGCGCCAGGTCGGCCCTGGTTTGCGTGGTCATTCGGCGGCTTGGAGGGCCACCTGTTTGGCCCAGTGAACCAGGAGCAGCAGGACGCGCCGGAGCGCGAGTTCACGGCCGTCGGGCAGGAACCATTCGGCGGCGGGTGGGCGCCGCCGCCCGATCCGCCGCGCCGAGCGCAACGGCGGGCAGGCCGAGGGAAAGGGGGATGTTGGCGTCAGTGGAGGCGCAGTCCTCCTGGGCGTGGATGCCGCAATGGCGGTCGACGGCGCGGAGGCTTTCCAGGAGAGGCGAATCGGCGGCGAGACGTCCGCCGGGACGGGGAGCCGATTTCGCGAATTTTGGCGGTGACGCGCCAGGAGGAAGCGGCGCGGCCGGAGCGTTGGGCGGCCTCGGCGGCGCGGGAGTTTTCGGCGCCCAGGGAGCCGCTCGACGCAATCGGTGAGGAGTTCGGCGAGCTGATTCATGCGGTCGCCGCTTTCGGAGCGAATGTCGAGTTTGGCGCGGGCTTCGGTGGGGAGCGAGTTAATGGAAGCGCCGCCTTCGATGACGCCGAAGTTGAAAGAGGCTTTGGGCTGGCCGGGGACGAAGAGATCTGCGAAATCGGAGACGACGCGGCTAAGGGCGTGGATGGATTGCCGGCGCCGAAGTCGCCCCCAGGAGTGGCCGCCGGGGCCTTGGAAGAGAATCTCGAAGCGGCGGGCGCCCAGGGCGTGGCTGGTAATGGTTTCGGTGCCGGGGCCGTCTAAGACGAGGAAGGCTTTGAGCCGGTGGGCGAGCGAGGACTGCCGGAGAGATAGCGCATGCCGGAGAGGTTGCCTTCGCCTTCTTCCCCCGACATTGGCCGACAGGACGAGACCGGCAAGTCAGGCAATTGGTGCTGGCGAAGGACACGGGCCAGGGCGAGCAAGGCGGCCAGACCGGCGCCGTTGTCGGAGACGCCCGGACCATAGAAGGCGCCATCGGGCCCGGACGCGGACATCGTCCGGCAGCGGGGCGCGAGCACGGTGTCGAGGTGGGCGGTGAGGGCGACGAGCGGGCCGCCGGGGTCGCCGTAGGGGAAGCAGATGACGTTGCCGGCCCGGTCCAGGCGGGCCGCGCAGCCTAGAGCGCGGAACTGGTCCTGCATCCAGGTGGCGCGGCTTGCTCCATGAAGGTAGGCGCCGGGACACGGCAGAGCTCCAGGTGCTGGGAGTTGATCCAGGCACGGTCGCGGAGAGAGAAAGGAGGGCGGCGGCCAGGCGAGGGTCCGCGGCGCATTCCTGGGTAAGGATGTCTGCCGGGGTCCTGCGGCGAAGGGGAAGTGGCATCGTCGGAAGTCTCAAGGCTGCCGGAGATTTCAAGCTAGCAGAAACGAGAGTGGATGGAACTGCTAGGAGTGATGTACTGGTGGAGAGATCCTGGAGGCAGGGATAATCTGATAGACTCAAAGGTACATATTAAGATATTTGTATATTAGGATCAAATAAGATGGCGCCAATCCTCGCAAGTGTTCCAACCTGAGATGATCGAGCCAATCAGCGCTGGCTGCCGAACCCGACAATTACCGCTGGCTGGACTTCGGGCCAAGGGCCTAAGCCGCTGCATCCGGCATCGTTTCGGATGATGTTGCAGCGGGATCTTCACTGCGTGCGAGCGGTGCTGGACCCGGAGACGGGCCGGGCGATTGGAGTTGTGGCACTTTCGAATATCAACGATGGAAGCGAAGGCTGCTACGCTTTGGTACGTTTGGGCGAGAAGGCGTACGGCGGGGCGGGGCTATTTGAGCCAGGCGGTCGACGCGATGCTGGGCGTGGCGTTTGAGGAGTTGAAGTTGAATTCGGTGTCGGCCTGGTGCGCGGCGAGCAATGGGCCCAGCCGCCGGATTTTGGAAAAGAACGGCATGCAACCCATGGGGCGGCAGCGGGAGTGTCATCCGCTGCCAGACGGTTTGGATGACCGGCTGTGGTACGACATGTTGGCTCACGACTACCAGACGCGGGCGCGGCAGCAGGAGAGACTGGCGCGGCACGCGGTGGCCTAGTTGACGGGCGAACGAGAAAAAACGCGGGGCGGCGCTGGCCGTCCCCGCGTTTTTTCTTGTGAGGAGGCCGTTAGCGGCTGGCGGCCATGGCTAGGGCGGGAATGCGGCCGGTCTTGCGAAGTTCGCCGGCGATCCATTCGTAGGTCTTGGCCAAGCCGTCCTTCGAGCGAGACGGCGGGTTCCCAGCCGAGCACTTGGCGGAGACAGATCGTTGTTGGAATTGCGGCCGCGGACGCCCTGGGGCTTGGTAAGGTCGTGGGTA
>JAZKJV010008909.1:0-198137 GCA_037367405.1 Ottelia alismoides | reverse complement strand
TGAATCGCATACGACATCAGTACAATCCTGATCCTATGGTTCGCTGGAGCTTCGGCTATGGCCGGGCTTTTGAACTTGGTTCCTAAATATCTTCCTAAGTTCGGTATGGCCCCAGAATGGACAAAAGCAAACCGACCTCTTGTCTTAATTTTTACGCTCATCGCGTTTTTTGTTACGATCATCTTCAAGGCTTCGGTCACAGCCCAAGGCGGTGCTTATGCAACCGGAGTTTTAATGCTAATGACGTCGGCAGCTGTGGCTGCTACCATTTCGACGAAGCGTCGAAAGCGTGCGACGAAATGGGGATATGGAATAATCGCCGCTATTTTTGTTTACACCACTGCAGTGAACATCATTGAAAAACCAGATGGGATAAAGATTGCCGCTTGTTTTATTTTGGGCATCATGCTTGTTTCGTTTATTTCGCGGATCTGGCGAACTCTTGAGTTACGAGTCAACTCAGTTGAGCTAGATCTGAAAGCTCTAAACATTGTCCGGGAGGCTGTCTCACAAGGTGGAACGGTAAGAATCATTCCCAATCGTCCAGAAAGTCGGGACTTAGAGGAATATCAGCGCAAAGAACTGGAAACCAGGCGCGACCACGACATACCTGCTAACGAAAAGATTCTATTTTTAGAAATCACGATCCGAGACGCATCAAACTTCTCCGGCGAATTGAAGGTTCGTGGGTACGAAGTGGACGGCTATAAGGTGCTTCGCGCGACGGGGGTCGCGGTGCCAAACTCTCTTGCCGCCTTTTTGCTCCACGTAGGACAGTTGACTGGGAAGCGACCACACGCTTATTTCAGTTGGGGAGACCGAGGTCCGGGTGCTTACCTCATGAAATTCTTGTTCTCTGGTGAAGGCGACATTGCTCCACTAACCCGTGAGATTTTGCGCCGAACGGAGGTTGATCCTAACTTGAAGCCCGTTATTCACGCCGCGAGCTAAGTCAGCGCTTGTCGGAAAACCGTTGCTGGAATGTCGAACGTCTCTTCGTCCAGATGCACCATCGAAGTGAAAGAAGGTCGCCCCAAAATCTGTGCCGATTCAAAGGGCACGAATATTTACGCTGCCATGTAACTAACCGCAAAGTTGCTTGTAGATCGAAATGATCTTTCGAACGTACTTCTGTGTTTCGCGGTAAGGAGGCACGCCTCCATGTCTTTTCACTGCGCCAGGACCGGCGTTGTAAGCCGCGAGCGCTAGGGCAAGACGGTCGTAATCCATATTGTTTGCACCGTAGCGATCAATGTGTTGACGAAGTAGTTTTACGGTTCCGTATAGATTTTCGTTGGTGTTCCAACGATCCCTTACTCCGAGTTCTCTCGCTGTTTCTGGCATGAGCTGTCCCAACCCGGCTGCTCCTGCATGTGAGAAAGTATCTGGTCGGAAGTCACTTTCCGCAATCAAAAGCGCCATGACGAGCCGAGCATCAACTTCGTATCTGCGACTCCATCCAATGACGGCGGTTGCGATCTCGTAAGCTTTTGAGTAAGGCAGCTTTTTGTTGTGGTTCTTGATAAAATCGGCGTAAATGGCGACGACTTGTTCCCCTTTGTAAACCACGGGTCGGCTTGCTCCCGCTCTGGAAGGTTTTTTGGCGGTTTCTCGTTTCGAGGTAGGTTTTGCTTTTGGCTTTGATTCTAATTCGATTCTTTCGATTTCAGAGTCCGAAGCTGCGCCGATAAATTCGGCTTTCAGTGCTGCCTGCTCTTGGTCACGAGATACTTTGAGAAGCATTCGGAATACGGTGCTTCCAGATTGAAGCCAGTCGGGAAGTCGCTCGGAGTCCACAACTTGATCTTCCCCGGTAGTAAATTGGATATAGAGGGCAGATAGGCCATCCATCTCCATCTTCCCAGTGACTCGGCATCTAACCTCTACAATCTTTGTTCCGACAATTTGATCGAGCTCGACAACCGTCGTGGAACGAGAGATCGAGTTCGATTTGCGAAGTTGCAAATATTCGCTCAGCGTTTGCGCTGATGAGAATGGTGCGATGAAAGACATCGCGCAGATTGCCAACCACTTCACTTTCACGGTAAAAATTTTTTGAAGAAAGCTGGCGGACAGATCGGGATTCGAACCCGAGAAAAGAGTCTCCTCCTTTACCCACTTAGCAGGCGGGCGCTTTCGTCCACTCAGCCATCTGTCCGCATAACGGTCTTCAATAGTATATCTTATCGGTGAAACGTCGTGCTGAGACCAGTGTTCACCGCGTAAAGTAACTAGGAATGAAGGTTTGGAAGGATTGGTCGCTGCCGCTTCGGCTTTTTGCTGGGCTGATTTCCTTTTCAATCTTCGGAACCATTCTTTCTCGATTAACTCGGCTTGATCCAGGTCCGATTCCTCAAATCGCTTCGATTGCCACGATCGGAGTTGGAGTATGGGTGATCGTTCACCATCTCGAAAAGAAATGGATCGCCTTTCCTGTGCTGTTGATTGGTGCTACTTCGGAAATCATCGGTCTTAAGACCGATTTTCCTTTTGGAGACTACATCTACTCGGAAAAGTGGTGGCCAACTATCCAGTTGCCTTTGAGAGTCGATTACTCTCGGTATTACGTTTTCGAGTCGGTCTACTTCCCTCTTCAACTTCCGTTTGCATGGTTGCTCATTGTCGGAGGTGCCTTTCTTCTGGTGGGAAAACTGAAACCGATTGGACCCGTTTTGGTGGCTTTGGTTGCCGCATCGATTGATTTTTGGATGGAAGCGGTGATGGTTGAAAAGCTAAAGTATTGGAGTTGGGGAACGAACATTTTTGAGAAACCATCTACTCTTCCGGGTGGAGCACCGCTGCAAAATACTATCGGGTGGTTTGCGGTATCGCTCTTGGCTGCAATCGTTCTCAGTCGTTCTCCTGTGAGTTCAAAAGGAGCAAAAGAAGGGCAATGGCTACTCGGTCTCTACTGCTTGCTGATGCTCGCAATTTGGGTTTTCCGGGCGTAGAATGGAATAGGATAGTTAGTTGTGGCGATCACCGAAGATCCTGTGATGTATTTCGATGGCGAGTGCGGACTTTGCGCTCGCTCGGTTCAGTTTTGCTTGCGTCACGATAAAAGGGGAGTTTTGCGTTTCGCCCGTTACAGGGGTCAACCTACGCTTCAGTTCAGCACGATGATAAGCCGACCGAAGTGAGCACCATGGTCCTTAGTGTTGGCGACCAGCTCTTTATCAAAAGCACCGCAGTTTTGAAGACCATGCGCTATATGGGTGGCTTCTTCGCCGTTCTCGGAGCGATTGGACTGATAATTCCGAGAATTATTCGGGATTCGGTCTATAGTTTCGTCGCAAAGCGCCGCATAGCTTGGTTTGGAGTCGCAAACGTCTGCCATCTCCCAAATCCAAAACAAAAAATGCGGTTCTTGGATTGATTTTCCTAAGATTTTGATTGCTTGACAGGCGTGCTCAAACGGTGAACCGCAAAGCTGCCTATAAAGAAATTTTCTAAAATGCGTCCAAATATAAAGAAAAATGTGAGTTTATAATTTTTTTTTCACCAATTGAATCGTTTTTAAAGGTTGAACCGTATTCGCGACCGAAATAAAATTTTTGGGTCAGATTGTGAAAAATATAAAAAAATTTCAAAATTTAGAAAATTTTTTTGCGTTTCACGGCAATTTACAAAATGCACAAGAATCCACGACCAATCGGAACGCTGTTTTTAGTTGATTACTTCGACTTAAAAATGCCGGAACTTTATTTTCAGTGCTATGCACATGATGGCACCAAGCGAACGGAGAGAGATCCCCAACGGGAGCGGGTTTTTTACCCAGCAGTCATGGAGCCATCAAATCTTGAGGGGCATCTCACATTTGCGCTTAAACATGAGCCAATGAATTTCTTGTTCTGGCATAAACTTGGGCAAAAACTTGATCCTCAGATCATTCGCGATTGGATCAAGTCAAGCCCAACATCGGCATACGCAAAACGAGCCTGGTTTTGCTGGAAAAATGCGCAGGTAGAGACTATGAAATCATCCTGCCAAGACCCTCGCCGTATGTTAACTTGCTCAATGAGGACAACTATATAACAACAGGTCACTTTGTCGAAAGGAAACATCTCCTATTTGACAATCGGTTAGGAACAAAAATTTTATCTCCCATTGTTGGCAAAACGTCGAGTATTACCTCCGAACGCTCTCAAAAATTGAAGCAGAAAATCGAGGAAGTTTGGTCGCGATGGGATGCATCTGCTATCGAGCGCGCTGTCAATTACCTGTACCTAAAAGAAACTAAATCCTCCTACGCAATCGAAAAAGAGAGCGTGCCGAAGGAGAAAAACGAAAGATTTGTAGAACTCCTTCGGCGAGCCGACTCCTTCAAAATTGAGTCAAAGAAAGATCTTGTTGAACTGCAAAACCTGATTGTAGATCCCAGGTATGCAGAGCCAGATTTCCGCAAATCGCAGGTTTATGTTGGAGAGTCAATAAGGGGAACTCAACGAGTTCACTACATTTGCCCAAAGGCAGAAGACGTTGACGCACTGATGGATGGATGGTTCTTACTTGCTCGAGATTTAGAGCTAGCCGACCCGGTGGTCGCCGCGGCTGTCCTATCGTTTATGTTTGTCTATATCCACCCATTCGAAGATGGAAATGGCAGAATTCATCGTTTTATTTTGCATTGTTGGCTAGCTAAGAAGACCTTTGTTCCGAGAGGAACGCTGGTGCCAATATCAGCTGCGATTTTGCGTAACCAGTCCGGATATGATGCAGCTCTAGAAGACTTCTCTAAGCAAATTGCTCAGTTAGTCGAATATGACCTCGACCATAACGGTGAAATGACCGTAAAGACAGACTCATTTCATTTCTACCGATTTATCGACTTCACCAAGCAAGTTGAGTTCATTTACGATTGCATCGAAGACTCTGTACAAAACGACTTTATCCCTGAACTTGAGTTCTTGACCCGTTTCGACAAAGCGATGAAGTCGATTGAGCGCATTATCGATATGCCGAATAAGCGAGCGTCCCTACTTTTGCAACTTATTCTTCAAAATTCCGGAAAACTTGCGAAAGGAAAACGAGATTACTTTGCGGAGGTGACCGATCTTGAGATCCAAAAAATAGAAGATGCTGTCGCCGAGGTTTGGGGTGATGCCCAAATTGCATTACCGGAGTAGATGTTTCGGGTAACGTCATTCCGTGACTACGACGCTCTTTATTGCAACGAGTTTGGATGGCTATATCGCCGGTCCAGACGATGACTTGTCGTGGTTGTTTACCGATGCCGACTACGGCTTTGAAGAGTTTTATCAGTCGGTTGATACGCTGATCATGGGACGCGGGACTTATGACGTCGTGCGCGGAATGGGCAAGTGGCCGTACAAGGGCAAGCGGACTCTGGTCGTAACTCGAAGCGAGAAGCTAAAGATCACAACTCCGGACACTGCGTACTTCAACGGCTCTCTACAGGATCTCGAAAAGTTGCTCAAGGAGCAAGGAGTGAAGCGGTCTTGGCTAGTTGGTGGCGGCGAACTGGTGGCGGGATATCTTAATGCTGGTCTGGTTGAAGAAGTGAATGTCTCTGTTCACCCCGTTTTGCTCGGGAAAGGCGTGCCCCTGTTCCCAAGCGGTTTTCCAAAGACCTTGCTTGAGCTGATCGAAGCCGAAGCGTTTGACTCTGGATTGGTTCAGATCAAGTACAAGATCAAGCGGAAGAAGTCATAGGCTCTTCCCGGTTCTTTCGAATTTCTGGCATTGTAAACGCGATGATGAGTGCAGGGATATACAGAAATCCTGCATAGAAGAACGTTTGTTGTGGCACCAAGGTGCCAGCGTAAAGTGTCCCTCCGGCTGTGATCAATCGACCGGCGTTGTAGCAAAATCCTGCCCCAGTAGTTCGCAGCAACGTTGGGAATAGCATTGGGAAATAAAGCGGAAATGCACCAAAAACTCCGAGACCGAAAAACGCCGCGGCACTGATCCAGCCTTGAGTTGCGGCAAGTGAATGTGCTCCTGAGAATCCAAACAGAAATACAAACAGAGAGACCGCCAGTACAGCAATAAATCCATTTCGATATCCAAGCTTTAAAGTAAGGAAAGCAGTGAAGAAGTTTCCGACGATGTTCCAAAGGGTGAACATAATGACGCCATTCACCACCGCATAATCCAGAGCTGCCTTTGCCAAGCCTTTGTTTTCGGGATGACTCCTCAGTAGCGCGGGACCGAAATAGAGAATCGTCCAAGCCCCGCAAAGGCAGATAGTGGACATCGCAAGGACCTTGAGGGTGGTTGGCAAGACGGTGCGGTCAAAGAGCGCTGACAGCGGCGGCATCTCGTTGTTCGCCTTGTTGTGGGTCCACTCTTCTGGCTCGGGGACTGCCTTCCTTATCCATAAAGTAAACAATGCGGGAAGCACTCCAACTAAAAAGATGGTCTTGTGAGGCATATGAGCGAGCCAACGAACCGTGAAGCACGCCATGATCATGCCAAACATGTAGCCGCTTTGAAGCAGCGCACTCGCCCAATGTCGTAGCTTTGCAGGCACTGTTTCGCCGACCAGAGCCGCCCCTGCCGCCCACTCGCCACCGATGCCAAGAGCGGCAACAAATCGAAAGATAAGCAGGTGCCACCACTCAGTTGCAAAAAATGCAAGTCCAGTGAAGATCGCATAGGTGAGAATCGTGAGGTTCAGCGTCTTAGTCCGGCCGATAGCATCGCCAATTCGACCGAATACCGCACCCCCAATGGCCCAGCCGACTAAGAAAACTGCCTGAATCAGTGCGGCCTTTGTTTTGACTTCAGGATTTCCAACTTCAGTGTTTAAAAGTCCGGCAACTAGTGGTGCGGCAACAAGGGTGTACATGAACCCGTCAAGTCCATCGAATGCCCATCCCAGCCAGGCGGCAGTAAATGCCAAGCCATTCTTTTTATCAATTTTTTCAGGTCCTGTTGCCTCGCCAGTGAGTGCCATTGGTGTCATGCATTATAGCGAAAATGGATTCAAGAAACGAGTTAAGTCGTTTCGGTAAATGCCTCAAGTAACCTAGGTAACTTTGCGAGTATTTCCTGGTAGAGATGCGAGTTGTTTAACAGATAAAGACCTATCAAAGTCCTCTAGGTTGTAACGTACACCTGGATTCTTCGGATTTTGAAGATTCACATGTAATTGGGGCTTTATGAGAAATAAATTTGCCATGGCACTAAGTGCCACATTCGTCGCCGGGATCGCGCAAGCGCAATCCATTCTCCCAAATAATCCAGCCGGTGATTATTTCACCAATGCGGGACCTTCAAATCAAGGTCAAGCAGTTGGAACTTCAGGCTTTTCTACAACAACACTCGAAACGGGGGAACCGTTGGGATCAACATGGAGATTCCACGAAACGGTCAAGGTTCTGTTTACTTCAAGAGTCAAGATGGGGGCGATAAGTCGGACTTTGAGTATCTAGCCAGTGGCACCAATGTTGGAGGCAACTTCTTCGCTCTTGGCTCGCTCGGAACCTTAGGAAGCTTGGAGAGCCTTTCTTACAGTTGGTACAAGAAAGGAACAAGCACTTCCAGCGCATTTATGCCCGCGCTTCGAATCCTAGTTGACGCCGATGGAAATCTTGCGACAAATGATCGAGGTGGAATTGTTTTTGAAACGGCTTACAACGGAATGCCATCTCCTACAACCGATGCTTGGGTGACTGAAGACATCTTCGGCTACAACTCAGGCGCGGGTGCAAACATGTGGACCTTCGGTGCAGGAATGAGTTTTACGCAACTTGGCTTTGGAGTGAAGTTGTCCGAATGGCAGCAAGTGATTCCGATTGCCGGAAGCACAATCAATGCAAACTCACTTGTTCTAGGATTCAGCATGGGCGCCGGCTCTGGTTGGAACGGAACCTTCGAAGGTGCTGTTGATGATCTCACTTTCAAGTTCGCTGGCTCTCCAGCTCAAAGTTTCAACTTTGAGGCCGTACCGGAACCAGGCAGCATGCTTGCATTAGGTGCTGGAGTTTCAGCTCTGATCGCTCGAAGACGAAAGAACAGAGCGTCGTAAGTCTGATTTGACCCCGAAAGGTGTTTTCGGGGTCATTCCATACCCAAGCTTGGGGTTCTCAATTGGTTTGAGTTGAATCTTCGATGATTTCTTGAATTTCCGCTGGAGCGTGTTCAGAGTCTTCAAACAGATTTAGGTATTGCTTATAGACATAAACCCGGTCTCTACTCTTTCCGGTAGTTTCTTCGAGTATGCCTTGTTCAACGAGCGTGTCGATAATTCTAGAAGCGGATCGAAACGGAATTCCGAGATGTTCTGAAACCAGTTTGGTCGTTACAAACGGTCCGTTGAATAGAGTCTCATATACATTTAGAACCTTCATGGAGGAAGACTTTCCGGTAGCGAGAATGATTGATCGGTGATTCTCTCGTAAACTCAAAATGGATTTTGCTACTTGGGTAGCTTCGTTGCCGACCTGAACAACGCCGCTCAAGAAGAACTTGATCCATCCCTCCCAATCTCCTTTGTCTCGAACGCTTTGAAGTCGGTCATAGTACTCGGAGCGATTTTGCTTGAAGTAGTGAGAGAGATACAACAGCGGTAGCTTTAGAATCCCTTGCTCACACAAATAAAATGTGATAAATAAGCGTCCAACTCGACCGTTACCATCAAGAAATGGGTGAATCGTTTCGAATTGTGCGTGCGCGATGCCAGCTTTTATCAATGGAGGAAGCTCATGGTTTGTGTGTAGATAGCTTTCCCACTGACCCAAAGAGGCTCGCATATCATCTAGAGCGGGTGGCACAAATCGAGCCGTTTTCAAGTTCGATCCAGGAGGTCCGATCCAGTTTTGCGATGTGCGAAACTCTCCGGGAGACTTTTCGATCCCTCTAGAGTTTTCCAAGAGCCTGCCATGAATTTCCCTAATCAGCCGAAGTGACAAAGGAAGTGTTTTAAGTCGTTCGAGTCCATATTTCAGTGCGCCTACATAGCTGACAATTTCTTCGACATCATTTGGTCGGTACGGATTGAAAATGTTTGACTCTAGTTCGAGAATATGAGAAAGTGATGCCTGAGTGCCTTCAATTTGAGAACTCAACACTGCCTCCTTCTTAACGTACATCATGACGAACAAATCTGGATGAGGTAGGGTATCGGCTGTTCCATCGAGACGCCCGAGAGCGATACTTGCATTTGAGAGAAGCAAGAGTATTTCTTCGTCTACTTCTAATGGCGGACTAGGTGGCAAAAAACTAGGTGAAAAGGCGGAGTACCCCGAAGGCTGAGCGACATATTTTCCTGCTCTTGTCGAAGTTTGCATCATCAATTTTGATTGAACCCGGTTTTAGATATTTATTGACAAAAACGCGTTTTTTGTCCGTATCGACGAAGATTCTTTCGAGTTACGGACAAACTTGTCCGTAACGAAGGCAAAGTCGACCCGTTATTGACAAAAACGGCGTGTTTTGTCAATAACGGACCAAGAAACAGCTGGTTACGGACAAATTGGTCAACAACAAAAAAGCGGGACCGTGTGGTCCCGCCAGTCTGAGGCGTGCTTCCTCATAAAACTTATTGCCAGAAGTTTTGCGTATTGATGTCGAAAGCTTCTTGACTACCATCGGCGTAGGTGAGTGTTCCTTTGCCGTCTGGTCCGTAGACACCATTCGCAGGGCACAAAGGATTGTTGGCGTTCTCAACTCGAATTGAACCTGAACTGTCAGGATTGACTCGCCAATTGATCTTATAGCCCAGAGAGTTGTTCCAGCTTGATTCCCAAGTACCATCAATCTCGATTGCTCCTGCGAACAGATAACGACTACCGCCGACGGAAAAACCCAATTCAAACTCGGTTCGACTCTCCCAGGAATTTCTGGCGAGCTTTATAGTTTGCTCATAAACTTCGCCATTCTCTTTTTTGTCAATGTTTAATGTTTCGAACAGCATTTCACCTGAACTAGGATTCAGCTTTGACTTCGATCTTAGGCGATAAGGCGCATTTGGGCCGCTGGTGAAATGGTAGTCGGTTTCATTTATTCCTGTCGCATCTTCGTAACTCAGCAAATTCGACTGGTAACCAACCTTGTTAGTTCGGGCCTCATCGCTGAACATATCGATTTCGAGGGCGCTCTGGTATTGGTTGCCGTTAGCAAATCCGTATTCGATTCTGGTCACTCGACCCCAAAGATCTTCGCCAACATCCCATGGATCACCGACCTTGATTCCACCTGTCTCGTCTTGTTCTCGGGTTTTTTGAATTCGTTGAGTTCGGCTCGAGTTTGCCGATTGGACAGAGGTAAGCGAGCCTGCAGCTTGCTTCACAGCGTCTCTTGCGCTTTCTTTGTTGAGTACAGTGGCTTGGCTTGTGGTGGATGAGCCACCGCAACCGAATAGGCTGAGTAGTGCGGTAACCACTAGTAGGTTTGTTGTTTGAATCTTCATTGATGTGACTCTCCGGGCTTTAAATCAATGTACTATCAGTGATTGGTGATATGTTTGCACTATTGATAATATGAAGACTGGATAATGAACCAATTTAGGCGGTTTTGTACCAATAAGAAATGAAATTTCATCAGTGAAGGCAGGATCGGGGCAACAATAGAAAACAGCGATGCCAAAGTTGAGTTGGAAAGGATATGACGATATTGAAGCTGCGGCAAAACTTGCAGGTCCCAGAATCCGACAATTAAGAGAGTCAAGAAAATTATCTATTCGAGACTTAGCGAAAAGGGCAAATATCAGCAAAACCACACTGATCAAGATCGAACAAGGGCTTCCGATTTCTGAGGAAAACTTGGACCGTATCTGCGTTGCTCTGCAAACGGTGATCCCGAATCTCATGGTCTCAAGCGATGATTGGGATCGTCCGTATCAAATTCATAGGGCTTCAGAAAGTGACTGGCTGGTTGCGTTCCGTCGTAAAAAGGCACCAAGCAAAATTGCGGATTTCGACAAAATTCCAGATCCCCAGGATAGAAAGCGACTTGGAAACCTTGGTTTCGTGAGCGGCTTTTTACAGAATGCGAACTGCGCTCTCAAGGGTGGAAAGCTTGAGGCGGCAATGATGGAGCTTTACGGTGACCAAGAGATTGAGGGTTACCGTCACTCCGGCGAGGAATTCATTTTTTGCCTCCAAGGGCGTCTGAGAGTGACAATTGGTGAATCGACACAGATTTTGCTACCAGGTGACTCGATGATCTTTTTCTCACAGCATCGACACCGCTATGAGTCTGATTTACCACTAGGCGACGCTAAAGAGCCGACGAAGATGGTGATGGTTTGGATGGAAAGCGAAGAAGAGCTTGAAGCGATTCAAGCTGATGAGGAGTGCGCTTCAGAGACGGTTTAGCAGTTTAAGCAACTTTTCGCTGTAGTTAGGGTTGTTCTGACAGTTGGCATGGCTGACACTTGGCACAAGCCATAGTTCCGTTCCAGTTGCGATGGCTAACTCTTCGGCTTGTCCTCTTGGAATCAGTGAGTCATTTTCAGCTTGGATGATAAGTGCAGGTTTTCCCTTCCAAGCTTTAGCATATTGTACGGGATTGATGTCTGCCGCCTTCAGCCCAAGCTTCGCGGTTGCAATCCAAATGACAGGAGCAAACAAGATATCTCCAAACGCCATTTTTGCTTTCAACCACTCTTTGGTTACCGGCTCAAGTCGAGAATAGGCCCCTTCAGTAATCACCGCAGAAACCTTAGGGTGATCGCTCGCCATCCAACTTGCCGCTCCACCCATCGAAACGCCGACGAGAGCGATCCCCTCATTTGGGAGTTTGTCGATGACTTTCTTGATGAGCCGGGATTCGGATGTTCCGAACCCGATCGTTGGCTCCGGGTTCACGTCTTGACCGGGCATCGGTAGAAGAATGACGCCAAATCCTTGTTTGGCAAGCCTTTCTGCTGTAAATTCGAATGCTGCACGGTTTCCCCCGAGTCCATGCGAAAAGATGATTGCAGTTTTGCACTTATCGTAGTCTTTTGAGGTCCACGCAACGATTCCAGGCAAAACCTCCGTTTCAGTCGCCCATAAAGGTTTAGTTGGGATGATTCTGGGTGGAGAGACGACGCTATTTGCTAAGCGGAAGCACAAAAACGCGTAGGCCAGAAAAAGACCAATTCCAAACAGCAACACTCTACCGAGCCACTTTTTCCGCTGCATCAACCGCATTGCTAAGGAGACTTGCGACGGTCATCGGACCGACGCCGCCAGGGACAGGGGTAATGGCAGAAGCAACTAATGATGCAGACTCGTAGTCCACGTCACCGACATCACCTTTGCGACCTTCAACTTTGTTGTACCCAGCATCAATGACAATGGCACCAGGCTTGATCCAATCTCCCTTCACCATTTCGGCTCGGCCAACTGCGGCGACCAAGATGTCTGCTTCTCGGCATCGATCGGCAAGGTCTTGAGTTTTAGAGTGGGCGATCGTCACCGTGGCATTACGCTCTAAAAGCATTAGCGCCATTGGCTTTCCAAGAATATGGCTTCGTCCAATAACCAAGGCCCGCTTACCGGTGCAATCGATTTGGTAGTGATCTAGGATTTTTGTGATTCCGAGTGGGGTTGCACAGCGGAAACCAGGGAGTCCGGCGGTGAGCTTGCCAAGCGACTGTGGGGTGATCCCGTCAACATCTTTTTCTGCCCCGAGGGCAAGCAAGGCGGCGTCTTCGTCAAGATGCTTCGGTAACGGGTGTTGGAGCAATACACCATGGACTGCAGGGTCACTGTTTAATCGATGAATGAGATCAATCAGCTCCGTTTGCGAGGTGTTTTCATCGATTTCGTAGGCTTCACCGGTCATTCCCGCTGCTGCCGCCCACTTCTTCTTCATCGTGACGTATGCCACCGAAGCTGGATCTTGAGCGGCAACTACGACGTCGAGTCGGGGTTTAATTCCCTTGGCCTGCAAAGCAGATACCCTTTCGGCAAGCTCAGCGCGAACGAGTTTTGAAAGGGCTAGACCATCTAGGATTTGGGCAGGCATCTATCGCAAGTTTACTCGCTGACGCAGATCCCGTCGGGTACTGGACCCGTGTCGTAAGTGCGGACCACTTTCCAACTGTTGGGTTCAATCTCTGCAACCGCATGTGATGTGACAAGCACAACTAAAATGTTTCCGTTCTTCCTAACCCAGAAGTTCATCGGGGTCGGCCATTGATTTCCATATTGGGGGTTGGCAATCGGCTTCTGTTTCAGCTCGATATCGGTAACTTTGCTCCAATGAGTTGTATCGAACACTCTAACCACCCCGGCGCCGACTGAACTCACAAGGAGAAATTTCGAGTCTTTGGTGAAAACCGTTCTGATTGGTGCCGAGATTCCCTCGAGTGTTTTCGTGACTGAAAGCGTCTTGGGATCAATGAGAGAAACGGTGTCGGCACCGATGTTTCCGCAAGCGACCCAATTCTGATTTGGCGCGATCGAGATTCCTTCAGCTCGATCACCGGTTGGGATTTGTTTCGTAATGATTCCGTTTGTGAAATCGATCGCGGTGACGCTGCCGGAGAACGCATTTACGGCAAATGCCTTCGAGAATTCTGGGTTGAAAACCGCCAGATGAGTTCCCTTTTGCTCGGTCTTGATGGCTCGGACAATTTTGTTGGTTTTGGTATCAAACTCAACCAAACTGTCGGTGGTGTGACTTGTATAGACCAATTTGGAATTTGAAATCCAAG
Source organism: Ottelia alismoides (assembly GCA_037367405.1). Lineage (NCBI taxonomy): Eukaryota > Viridiplantae > Streptophyta > Magnoliopsida > Alismatales > Hydrocharitaceae > Ottelia > Ottelia alismoides. The sequence goes on along the minus strand of JAZKJV010008909.1, from coordinate 184,525 downwards.
TTACACCGTGCGGCATTGAGTGAGGCTCAATGTTGATCGTATTCACTACTTCGGCAGTGTCGATTTTGATAAATGTGAGCGTTTTTCCTGGATTCTGAAAACTGGCTCCCATGTCGCTGATGGCGGCAATTGTTCCATCTGGCGATACTGCCACTTCATTCGGATTTGAACCAGTAGGGAGAATCTTTCGGATTTTTCCGGTTGCCATTTCAATCAAGGAAACCGTGTTGTCGCCTTTGTTCAGGGCCAATAGAGTTGCAGGCTTCGAAGTGAGGACGGTCGAATATAACAAGAGCAATGAGATCACGATCCCTTTACTATATTACAAATTGGAATAGTTCCGAAATGAAAAAAGCCCCAGCACCTTCAAGATTGCCGGGGCCTTTAATTTCAACCGATCTTAGTCGTTCATTTTCTTGGCTTCTTCGATATCGATATTGGTTGGGATTTCGAAGATGAAGTCCGAACCCTTTCCAACTTCCGACTCGACCCAGATCCGACCCATATGCACTTGGTCAACCAAGTGCTTGACCAAGAAGAGTCCCAATCCAGTACCGTAGATCTTCCGGTTGTCTTCGTTGTTAACCCGGTGGAATCGTTCGAAGACCTTGGTTTGGTGGTCCTTCGGAATTCCGAGACCTTGGTCGCGAATGGTGACTTTGAGAAGTTTCTTCTCGTCGTCGTGTCGAGCGATAATCGTGACGTCTCCACCGTTTGGCGCGTACTTGATCGCATTGTTGAGCAAGTTGGTCAGGATTTGATCGAGTTTGTCCTCGTCGCCAACCATCAATGCTGGCAACGGAGTTTGAACATCCAACTTGACCACGTGTTTGGTGGTTGCTTGTTGCTGAACCTTTTGAACCTTGTTGAGCAAAGTAGCAATGTCAACTTCGGTGTAGTTCGGTTTCAGCGATTCACCGGCTTCGATTCGGCTGGTATTCAACAAGTCGTCGATCAGGCGGCGTAACCGGTCGCACTCGTTAACGACGATACCAAGGAATTCCTTTTGGTCTTCCTTGCCGTAAATTTCGTCATCTACGCTATCTAGCAACGTTTGTGAGAAGCCTTTGATCGCGGTAAGCGGAGTTCGAAGCTCGTGTGACGCCATTGCAACGAAGCTGGACTTCATTCGGTCAATGTTGCGGATGTCAGTGACATCGCTCAAGATCGCTACGACTCCGATCCCTTTTCCATCTTGCCCGGTAACGTTTGCGAACTGGAATTCGTAAATCCGCTCGCTTCCACCGAGAGTGAAGTGGCTTTCAACCCGGCCGGGATCTGTGCCGCTTAGGCTCTTTCGAATCGCATCAATCAGGTTGCTATCGGTAATGATTTCGCTCGCATCCTTTCCGATGACATCTTTAGGAGCAGAGAGAACGGCTCGTGCGGTGCTGTTTGCTTGCAAGACTCGCTCTTCGGTCGAAATCAGGATAAGTCCCGAAGTGAGCGACTCGAACGTTTGCGCGAGTTCTTCTTTCTCTTCAACAACCTCTCGGTACATTTGAAGATTAGCGATGATCGATCCAACGTTTCGAGCCATTCGCTCAAGGAGTCGAACGTCTTCTTCGTTGAAATCCTCTCCGTGCTTCTTGTTGAACGCGTGGAGAACACCGATCACGCTCTTTTCAATAACTCGGTTTTCTTCATCTCGCTTTTCGATGACGAGAGGAACACAGACACCGTTATTGACGTGGAGCAAACCAAATGCTTCTTCACGAGCTTCTGGGATGGATTCGATGTCGTGATAGATCTGGGCTTCGCCTTCTCGGAAGACTCGTCCGGAAATCCCGTGGGTCGCCCGCACTTTGAAAGTGGTGAGCTGCGCTTCTTCGACTCCATGAGCTGGAGGGATCCCTTTGAGATCGCCCATTTCTCGATCATGGAACATGATGACGATCTTCTCGGCCTGCAAGATCATCGCAATCCGTTGAACCAATCTTCGAAGGGTGACATCGGCCTGGTCGATCGGCGTGATGTCTACCGGCTGCTCTTTCGCAGCGGAGGGAATGTTTTTATCAGTTTCAAGTTCGCTAACGCGCCGGCGAAGGCGGTCGACTTCACTTTCTAACTCTTTGATTCGGTTCAAATGCTGCTGATTCTCTTCAGACATTGCGTTCGTATCCTCGGCTTATGACACAAAAAATCTGCGTCATGAATAAAGACACTTCTAGTATGACTGGTTATGTCGTATAAAGTGAGTTAAATCGAATGGGAAATGACCGCCATCTATTGCCACTTTTTCCGCTGAATATGGTGCTTTTCCCACATTCACGGACACAGTTGCACATCTTTGAACAGCGCTATCGCGCGATGGTCAAACATTGCATCGATAACGGTCTCCCGTTCGGAATCGTCCTAATTCGGTCTGGACAAGAAGTCGGAGAAGATCTTGCAGAGCCATATCTGGTCGGAACTTCGGTTCGAATTGTCGATGTTTTCCGATATCCGGATGGTCGTTTAGACATTACCGTCATCGGAGGAGCCCGCTTTCGGATACGAGAATTCAACGATCAAGACGCCTATTTGCAGGGCGTTGTTGAGTTCCTATATGAAGAACCTGAGCAAGACGAAATCGGAATTTATGAAATTGCTCAAGAGGCTCGCAAAACGTGCGAGCAAATAATCTCTTCTCAAATTGAGCATTTAGACCTGAACTTCAACGTCATATTTCCAGAAGAACCAGAGAAGTTGAGCTACGCGATCGCAAATATGCTCGATTTATCCAACTTGCAAAAGCAGGTTTTCTTGGAAATGACCGACACCCGACTCCGTTTGCTGGATCTCAACGACTTTCTTGCTGAAATTGCTCGTAAAGCGATCAAGCCTTACCGTCAGCTCAGATCGGCAGATTTCAAAGATTGGGTTTCACCAAATTAGTCAAAGCGATAAATTTGACTAATAATATTAGCAATAATTGAAATTATTGTTATGTTTCATAGTTAATCATGGAAGATATGACTATGAATCGTAATTTACAGTTAGAGCAGTCTCTGCGCTCTCATTCCGGTCGCTCACTAGGACATGTTAATCCGCCCATTTCCGACTCAGCGATGTTTTCATTTGAATCTGGATCGGAAATGACGGAGATGTTTGAGAATGGAATTCCCGGTCGTTTTTTATACGGTCGTCATAGTAATCCTTCAAATCAGGAACTTGCCAATGCATTGGCGATCATGGAAAACGCCGAAGCGGCACTGGTGACTGCCAGTGGTTTGGGAGCGATTTCTAGTCTGATGGTTCATTTATGCCAATCGGGAGATGAGATCATTGCGAGCCATACCATTTACGGTGGGACCTATGCGCTTTTTGCGAATCTCTTTCCTAAATTTGGGTTAAGCGTCAAGTTTGTTGATTTTTCGAACTTAGAAGCAGTACAGGCCGCGATGACTGAGCGCACAAAGGTTGTGTACGGCGAGACACTGAGCAATCCACTGTTGGCCGTTGCAGACATTCCTCAGCTAGCCAAAATTTGCCATGAATATGGTGCCAAGCTGGTCATTGACAACACATTTGCTCCGCTCATAATGTCTCCTCTAAAACTCGGCGCTGATTTTGTGGTGCATAGCCTGACAAAGTACATCAACGGAATGGGAGACCATCTAGGTGGTGTCGTTTGTGGAAACGAGCGAGACATCATGGGAATGCTTGATGTCAATAGCGGTTCCGCCATGCTTCTTGGTCCCTGTATGGACGCTTTGGTCTCTTCGGCAATCCGAAAGAACATCGCAACCTTGCCGATACGAGTTCAACAACACGGCCGAAATGGTCTAGAGTTGGCAAGAGGATTCGAGAATGAAGGGTTCCGTGTGGTCTATCCTGGGCTGTCGTCGCATCCCGACCATACACTTTTTCATTTGACTTCAAACCCCAATTTCGGGGCGGGTGGAGTTTTGACCCTCGACTGTCGAAGCCGGGAGGCAGCTGATCGCCTCATGCAAGCTTGGCAAAAAAGAAAGCTGGGCTACTTAGCGGTTTCACTGGGATACGTCCATACGCTCTTTTCGATGCCAGCCTGTAGTACGAGTTCCGAGATTCCACTTTCCGAGCGAGAGCGCATTGGTCTCAGCGATGGCTTTGTCCGAATTTCGGTCGGTGTGGAGGCGGATACCGAAACTCTAGTGGAAGAAATGGTATCGGCCGCTAACGAGGTGCTTATCGCCAGTAGAATATAGACATGAAATCGGCTTTGATGGGCGTTTTGGGACTTGGGGTGTTTGCGGTCGGATTTGTCAATAATCCGAAACTCGGAACTCCAGGTCCGGTGGTACACCCGGCCGATAATCCGTATTCAAAAGCCAAAGCTGAACTTGGGCGAAGGCTCATGTTTGAAGGCGGTTTGAGTAAGAAGGGTTCGACACCTTGCACTTGGTGCCATAACCCAAACCGAGGATGGGCAGACGGAAGAACGATTTCGATTGGTGATCCAGAAACTGCCTTGAATCGACACACGCCGACTCTCTTGGGTTCCGCGTACTATCAAGTTCTTTTCTGGGATGGACGGGCGAAGACTCTTGAGGAGCAAGCGCTCTTCCCACTTCAGCACCCGCTAGAAATGAACATGAAGTTGGAAGAGATTCCGCCTCGACTCAAAAAGCTTGGATACGCGAGTGCTTTTAACAAAGCTTTCGGAACTCCTGACATCACAGTAGATCGAGTGGCGAAAGCTTTTGCTGCCTTCCAACGAACGTTGGTTGAAAACAATACACCTTACGATCAATGGGTGAAAGGCGATAAAGACGCGATGTCTCCGCTGGCCATCAAGGGACTCAGGCTCTTCGAAGGAAAAGCAGGGTGTGTGAACTGCCACTCTGGACCATTGTTTAGTAAAGCTACTCAGCCAGGCGTCAATCCATATGAAGTCACTGGAGTCGCACAGTCACCAGTTCTTGATCCGGATAGCGGGCGTGGCGAAATAGAGAAAAACAACCCAGCGATGAAAGGTGCTTTCCGCGTTCCTTCGCTGCGTGGAGTAGGGAAAACCGCACCGTACATGCACAACGGTCAGTTGGAGACTTTGGAAGAAGTCGTCGATTTTTACAACCGAGGCGGCGATCTTGGCAAGCTCAAGAAGCTCGGTTTAACCGATCAAGAAAAGAAAGCCTTGGTTGAATTTCTCCGAAATGGAATTACCTCAGAAGAGACAGCCGGCGCGGAGTAACGCCTAACGGTCGTTAGTGGCAAGCTGGAGCATGAGTGCCATGAATAAAATAAAGCCGAAAAGCGCAACCGTAAACCAGACCATGAACTTCGCCGAAGCGACTTGGTTAACGGGGACAGGCTCTTCAGGAATCCAGTTGTAAGGATTGGAAAGCTTTTTTTCCTCGGTTGGGGTGGGTTCCTGGGGGTCCATACCAGAGATGGGGCGGATGATGGGTCTCGAACCCACGGCCTTCTGAGCCACAGTCAGACGCTCTAACCCCTGAGCTACACCCGCCGTATAACCAAAGAGTGTACCCTCAAAGAACTTATTTGCGGTAACGTTGCGTATTGGAGCTTGAATGACCCTCATCATCGCCTCTTTGTTGGCACTTCAGTCATCAACGGTCTCGGTTTCGAACCCTGGAATTCGGCTCGAACTTTTGCTCAAAGAGCTTTCAAAACAAAGTGGCAAGACCCTGATGTGTGCTCAGGTTTTGAACAATGAAGTCTTGGTCGCAGATTTTAAAGGGCAGCCGCTTGAAGTGGTCAAAAAGCAGCTTTCCCGGGTGATTCATGCGGAATGGACGGAGAAAAGTGAGGTCTCTGTTTTGGCCCAAAGTGCTGATCAAAAGAGGGCTGAGAATGAATGGCATCAGAAACACTTTCAAGGCTTTATTGAAGTCCAGCTTCGTTCTTTTGATGATGTGAACACGGAGAGTTCTTTCACTGCATCCGATGCGGATCGCTTGGCGAAAATGCAAAGCGACCAGAATCCCAACCGGGAAACATCTTCGACAAGAAGAACGCAGGCTAGATCTCTCGACCCGACTCGACGATTTATCGCACGAACCGTGCGGAAGCTGAAGCCAACAGACTTCGGGATCGACTATTTGAAGCCTGACTTTACGAGATTCTCCAATTTGTCGTATGTTCCGTTTAAGAGGTTGAATCTCAATTTAGATAGTGACGTAGCGAAGTTCAACGAGGAGCGGTCGCTTCTTGCCCAATTCCGTCCCAATAGTCAGTCGCTAGCGCAAAGAGTGGTTGGAGTTGAGGTCGTCTTTATGAACTTTTCCAGTACCTACCCTGCTCTCCTGTTCAGGATTCTTCGCGAGGATGGTGAAGTCATCGGAACACAGGCTGGATTTTTGGTGATCCGTCAGTTAAATCCTAAGTTGGAAAATTTCGCCAGGCGCGAAAAGCTGAAGCAAGCCTTAGAGTTATTGGGAGCTTTGAGCTCGTCCGAAGAAGAACCTGACCTTGGAGCAAAGTTAAAGCAACTCCCTGCCTTTGGTCGGCTCGCGGCGATCATGTCGAATCCGAAGCAGGATGATCCACTCGGATTCATCAATGGACTCTTTTGGCAGGACTATGCAGCTCATAAAAAAAAACCTGTCCTGGCGAACCTTTCGGAGGACGAAGTGAACGGAGTTCCAACGACTGATAACAAGTGGAATAGTCTTGGGGAAGAGCGAGTTGATGCCGATGGATGGGTGCTTGGTCGCCCCAGAGATCCTTTGGGAAATCGCACCCACCGTCTAGACAGGCAATACGTTCCCAGCCTTTGGAACCAATCTTTTGGACCAATCGAAACTCGATCGATAGAAGCTCAACTTGAATCGGAGTACGGATACGGAGTTGCCTATTATCTTTCCAGCGGTCCGCCGCTTGCGGATTTCATCATCACGGCTCCCAACTCAAATATCCTTGGGGCACTGTACGCGGGATTAGATCGTAGTCAGCAAGCTCGACTGCTCCGCGGAGAGAAAATTCCGTTTCAGCAGCTTGTCTCGGTTGGTCACGACTTCAAGTCAGCCGCTGCGGCAGACCTATCTTCTGGATTTGTCTCACCAAAGTCAAAGTTCCTTTTTCCAACCATGCTGAAGGCGAGTTTGACGAAAGACATTCGATTCATGATCGACGACGGAGTTGTTCGACCGTACCCGGTTGACCTAAGCAGTTCCGCGTTTTGGCTGAATTCTGAAGGAAAGCTTGATCAGGAGAATTTGGCAGAAAATCGAAAGAAGAAGATATGGGCGGGAGAGGTGAGACGTTTGAGCCTGGAACTCCAGGTCGGAGACTCGCCGTTCACTTATGATCTTTTTGACCCCGTTCCAATGAACGGCAAGCCATACACCCTCGACACATTACCACCAGCTTTAAAAACGAGGATGGAGAAAGCGTTCGAAGTCGGGTCTCGAGAGCTTTTGGCTCCAGGGGGAGGTTTACGTTGATTGGAACCTTAGTGGCATTGTTTGCGACCACAAAACTGACTTACTCCAATCCGGGAATCCGTTTGGAATTACTGTTAAAGGAACTCTCTAAGCAGAGTGGTCAGGAGTTGACTTGCTCACCTGTACTCAAGAATGAGGTCATCGTTTGCTCTTTCGAGAATCAGAGCGTTGAAACAGTAAAAGAGAAACTCGCAACCGTAGTTCACGCAACTTGGCGTGAAAAGGATGGATTTGCGACCCTCGCTCAAACCGACGATCAAAAGCGAGAAGAGTATCGCTGGCACCAGAAGTGCTTCTACCGGTTCATCGATGCTCAGCTAAAGGCCTACGAGCTAGATGGGGTAGAGAAAGAACTAACACTCTCTGAGGCTGATCAGCTTAGCAAGCTGAAGTCGATGCCAGAGGAAGCCCGTTCTCAGAATAATGAATTGACTTTGAAGATGAATCGCCTGAGTCCATTTCTGCGGTTGATGGCGAGAATTGTAAGGAAGCTAAAGCCAGAGCACTTTGGACCGGATAGCTTATTTGTTGGCTCAAAAGTTTTTTCATTCGAACAAAGGCCATTTACGACGACAATTCCGATTGATATCAATCCAGAAATGGCTATGTTTGAACGCGAAATGGAGTTGACGGACCGATTTCGAGATCAACAAAGTGCTCCGAAAAGTCGAAGCACTTTTACAATCAGCGTAGGTCACAACTTTGATTATTTACCGGAATTGCGATGTCTGGTCGTGAGAAACGGCGCATATCTTGGCGAAAAAGCCGAGTCTCGTCATCTGGGGCTGCATCATTTTCCAGGATTCGAAAAGTTTCCCGAACCGAAAGAAATCAAGATTTCGAGCAAGGCATTGGAGGTTTTTACGAACACGGAGTACGTTGATTCTTTGGACGCGTCTTCTACATTGATAGCTGAACGTGTTCAGCAGGTTCGAAAGTCATTGCTCAATGCGGATAAGATCGACCCGCTTGCTCATGTCGATGGGGCGAGGTGGATTGCCTTTTCAAAGTATAAAATGAGTCCGATCATCGCGAGCCTTTCCGAAAGCCAGATTCAGGGCGTACCGGATGTTGCGGGCAAAGAGCATTTGCGAGGTGAGATACGAATAGATGACCCAACTTGGATACTGGGTCGCCCGGTAGATCCCTTTGGAAACAGGCGGTGGAGAGTTGACCGAATCATAGCAAAAAGAGTTTATGAACGGTGTATCAATCTAGGCTCTAAGAAGACTTTGAAACAAAAGTTGCAAGACCAATACGATCAATTCATCGCCCTTCAACTAAGCTCAGGAGTGCCGTATGTGAATAGGTTTGTTCTAGACATATTTTTTGAAGACGACAGTGCGATTTTCGCTCTTTATAAAGTGCTCACCCCTAATATTCATCGTCGGTTAGAACGCGGGGAAACGATTCCGTTCTCAAAGCTGGAATGCACCAATCCAGATGTTCATAGCTTCTGGACCGGTGAACTCGTCAGAAATAGAGCATTAGGATTCAATACCGACTCAATGAATGAGACTCTGTTCTCCGCCAGTTTGTCACAGGTTCCGGTATTCATCGTTGAAAATGAAGAATATTCACAAGATTTAGAGCTGAAAAAGGCTGCCTTTTGGCTGAACGATTACAAATCGGCAACAATGCGCCAGAAGGACATTGAAACGACGAAAATTTGGTGCGAAACGGCAGATTATTTAAGGATCAAAATCGGTTCTGACGAAGGCTACACGGTTACTTTGCGTTCCGATGTCACCAAGACAACAAAACCATACACGTACGCCACACTGCCACTTAAGCTAAAAGCCGAAATGGAACGTGCTTTTGGTTCAAACTAAATCTTCTCAAAGAACAATACATGTTGCCAAGGAAGTGAATTGTCGGTGCGAACCCACTTGAGCGGGAAGATCGACATTTCCTTTTTCACTTGCTTCTCGCTCATCTTGTGAACTTCTTTGATCGGCACTCGGGGGTCTTCTTTGCGGTACTCGACGAACACGATCTGTCCGCCTTTTTTCATTCCCTTGATCATGTTCGAAATCATCTCATATGGTTTATCGAACTCGTGATAAACATCGACCATCAGCGCGAGATCGACGGATTCGGGTGGGAGCTTCGGGTCTTCCGTGGTTCCTAGAAGGAGATCGATATTCTTAACTCCGCTCCGAGTCATCTTTCTTCGAATAATGTCGAGCATTTCGTTTTGGATTTCTTCGGCGATGACTTTGCCATTTGGCGCAACCCGCTTTGCCATTGGGAAAGTGAGGTAACCGCTACCCGCCCCGATATCGGCGACCACCATTCCGGGTTTGAGCTTTAATGCGTCGATCAAAACCTGAGGAGCTTCCTCGCGGTACCGCTCAGGACGTTCAAGCCAGGGTGCTCCTAGATGTCCCATGACCTGGGCGATCTCTCTGCCCATATAGCTGATCCCGATGCCGTTCGGGTCGTGCCGCTCCATCTTCACGTACTCGGGCTTTTCCACCTTCTTTTCGGTGTCTTGAAGGGTAAGAAGCCAGATAGAAGCAGCTATGAGCATGATTACTTCATGCTACGACATTTTTTGCTGGGATCGTTTCTTTGGCATTGGAGCACGGTGGGCGCAGTCTAAAGCTGAATCGAGATGAGAAAGGAGAATCTCATCATTCGGGAACCGGTAGTAGTTCATCGTCGAAGTTCCTTTTGCGGAGAGGTAAACAAACTTTTCGCCGCCATCCGCCTCGTAGTCCTCAGCATTCAGCTTGTCGGCCTTTAGGTAGAGATGCCCTTCGATCAGAACCGCAAAGATTCTTCCTTCGGAATAAAGGCTATGCCCGCCGAACATTGCCCTTTGGGTGAGGCCTGGTACTTGGGAGAAAATAGAAAGACTTTGTTCGAGAGTCATTTAGGTCAACTTGAATTTACTCGAACGAACGTTTTTAGCTCTAGACTACAAGCTAAGCAAACGATGAGAAATCACGATTGTCTCATCTTCAAGTCGTTTAAACTAAAGTCCAATTTTCCGAGGTATGAAAAACTTTCAAGATCAAGATTTGATTTTGCTCAATTCTATAGACGGCAATATGACCGTACTGAGCTCTGGGTAATTTTATAAGAAGCATCCGAGCTTCATCAATTGTGTCAATACGTTGACCAAGTTCAGGGAAGTCGCAGAGTTGTTCAACTGAATCATAAACGAACTGCTCATATTCGTTGGCTTGCTTTAAACCCCACTTTTCAAGCGAATAGAGCCAGACGGATTTGATATCTTCTTGTGCCGGAAGCGTGAAAACTAAGAGACGTTTTTGACCTTCTCTTTCTTCCATAGACCGACGTTTCTTTTGACTTCTTCTAGAGTAAGACCCCCGTTTTCTTCGTAATCAGAAATCGCCTCTCGGACCAATTGAATTTGATCGTCCGAGAGACTCATTTCTTGATCTTTATTCAAGATCGGTTCGTTCATGTTCTCATTCTACGCCAGCTTTAGCCGAGGTCGGAGACTTTGACGGGGACGCCGCCTTTTTCCATCGACTTCCACGCCGCTTCGGTCAATCGAATGACTTCTAGTCCGCATTCAAAGCCAGATTCGCACGGAATACCCTTGGTAATACAGTCGATGAAATGTTGATCAGGAGTTGAGCCACCCCAGATTTCTTCGTAAACCACTCGATCCTTTTGAAGGTTGCGAACGGTGAGCTTTCCTCCTCGAACAAAGAATCCGAGTTTAGTTCCCATGATCGTCATGTCTTCATGCCAGTTGGTTGCATCACCGATGATCGAAATGGTTCCGACGGCTCCGTTTTTGAATCGTATCGAGAGTGCCGAGTCGATATCGACTTGTAGACCTCGGTTGTCACCGATCGCGGTTACGGTTTCTGCTTCAAGTCCGGTAGACCAAAGAATGATGTCCACAAAGTGAGATCCGGTGTCGTTCAGCTGTCCGCCGCCGGAGAGTGCCGGATCATGTCTCCAAGTGCCCGCGCAAGCCACTTTCCACTCTTGACAGTTCAATCCAGCAATGTATTGAATTTCACCGGCTTCGCCACTTCGAATCGTGTCTCGAATCTTTCGGTAAATGGCTTCGAAATGGCGTTGGTAGGAGACCATTCCAACTTTTCCGGCCTTCTTTTGTGCGGCAATAACCGCATGGGCATCGGTGACGGTGGTCACCATCGGCTTTTCGACGCAAGTGTGCTTGCCTGCTTCCAGTGACTCGATAATTTGCCCGGCGTGCAATGTGTGTGGAGTCATGATCATGACTGCGTCGACATCATCTTGCTTCAACAATTCTTTGTAGTCCGAAAATTCTTTTGCTCCAGCGGTTGAGGGGTGCGCTGCTTTCATTGCGCTGATATTCGCCTCGCTGGTATCTGCCATTGCGGTCACCACCGCACCCTTCACTTTTAACAAATTTCCAACTCGATAACGAGCAAAGCCGCCGACGCCAATGAGTCCAACTCGAACCTGATCCATACAAGCGCAAGTTTAGCCAACATAGATTGTGAATTTGATAGTGACGATCAATTTAGGCAAATAAACCGGAAAATTAAGACAATCTGCCTGAAGCTGAACGTAGAGAAAGGGGTTGTTCACCGCTGAAATTCTGTTCACTTGAGGATAAATGATCAAAAACCTGGAAAATTTACCGGGCATCCCCTTGACAACAGAAAATCAATGGTCAATAATGAAATTGACTCATAGTGAGTCAATATAGATGCAGGAAGCACGATAAGCAACCAACGAAGGGGCTTGGGACTCATAAGGAACTTAGGAAAGTGTGAGAACCACCCGGCTGGTGGAAGTGAAATCAAGCGAACTGTATCTCGAAAACTAAAGGATACAAACATGAACAAAACGTTCAAACTTGCAATCTCCGCGGTTCTCGGTGCAGCAATGGTAACTCCAGCGTTCGCACAGCGAGAAGGATTCCCGGACATTTCCGATCAACACTGGGCTAAAGAGGCCGTAGAGCGACTTAAGAAAGAGGGAATCATCACGGGTTACCCAGATGGAACTTTCCAAGGTAAGAAGTTCATCACTCGATACGAGCTCGCTACTTTGATCTACGCGATCTACAGCAACCTCAAGAACGTAACCGATAGCCTCAATGCTCAAATCGAAGCACTTGAAACTAAGGTTAACAGCATGAAGTCTGGCGGCGGTTCATCCAACTCCAACGATGCTGGTCTTCGAGATGCACTCAATGCACTTAAGGGCGACGTAAACTCACTTAAGGCATGGGGCGATGACATCACTTCTCTCAAGAAGATGGCTTCCACCTATGAAAAGGAACTCGCTTCTCTCGGCGTTGACGTCGAAGCAATGAAGAAGGATCTTGCTAGCCTCAGCGCTCGAGTAACTGCTCTCGAAAACGCAAAGCCAGCTGTTGCTATCTCCGGTGACGTAAACTTCTTCGTTTCCACAGGAATCAAAGGAAGCCAAGGCGGTCCTGGTCTTAACCAAGATGGTCGATTTAACCAAGGCAACGCAAATGGCGCTGGTATCGATACCCTTTCGGTTGGACACGAGCTCGGCCTCAAGTTGAAGACTCAAAACGCAACTGGCGCAAACGCTGTTGCTGAACTTGTAATTGGTAACCTCGTTGGCGGAACCGGTGGTTTCATCAACACTGCAACCCAAGCATCTGCGCCAACATTTGGTGCTGCGTACAACGAAGGATCTAGCGAAATCTACATCCACAACATGTATGCAACATTTTCTGACAGCCTCGGCGGTCTGAACTTCGATGCGAAGGTTGGACGACAAGGTCTTAAGCTCAGCCCATGGGTTCTCAGCCGATTCGATAACACCTCGTTCTTCGCTAACGAGCGATATGACAACGGTGAATACCAAATCGACGGTGCAAACATCGGTTTGAGATTCGGTTCCAACACCGACCTTCACCTGTTCTTGGGCAACCAATCCAACTTCGGAACAACTAACCAAGTTCAATCAATTGTTTTGGGTACCGAACGGAATGCGTTCAACGGTTTGACGCCAAATACCCCTGCAAATTCTCTACTCGTTGAGCGAGTTATGGGAGCTGCTCTCGGATTCAAAGTAGGAAGCAAAGGCAACCTGAAGGCCGCTTTCGTTACTCTTGATGGAACTGGCGCAAACGCAACTGCGGCAAACCGTGGTCAAGTCGTTGGCTTTGATTTCGACTATGCCGTAAACGACAACATTACCTTTACCGTAGGTGCAGGTAGCTTCGAATTCCGCGATGGAAATAGCAGCGTTGCCGGTGGAAGCTCGGACAACAGACGAACAAACTTTGGTTTGAACTACAAGAAGGACAAGCTCAGCATCGGTGCTAACTACGCTCGAGTAGAGGATAACTACCTTGCTCCTGGTGACTGGGGTCGATTCGGACACTTCCGAAACTTGACCGGATTCACCTTCACCAGCGCTAACGTTGGCTATCAATTCTCCGATAAGCTTGCTCTCCGAGGTTCCGCACTTCGAGGTAAGAAGATCAACGGACCATCGAGCGAAAAAGATCTCGAGCAAACCGTTGTTGGATTGGATTACAAGATCAATGGCAACTGGAACCTGATGGGTTCTTACGAGCGAAACTTGTTCGGAACCAACAGTGGATTCGCTGGTGCTGACGTTCGATTCACCACCGTTGGCCTCGGCTACGATCTCGGAGCGAACACTCTGTTCAACCTGTACTACCAACGAACTGAAGCGAACAGCTTCATTCCAGTTGCTGCAGCTGGAAGCACAACAGCTACTAGCTGGAACGGCGGATTCGTCGGTGCGCAACTCAGCGTTAAGTTCTAACTTAGAACTTAACGCTGAAACTAGAAGCCATGCTCATCGAGCATGGCTTCTTTTATTTTGGAGTGCTGTAGTGAAAAGACACAGCTTTGGGATCAGCTCCGAGAATCGGGGCGCGATTACCTCCCAACCTCTAACTCCGCCCATTGGATAACAAAGCAGAGGCTTCGCCTCGCGTTCTCCATGCTGATCTGGAGTGAGGCGGCGACCAGACGCTGCGAGTCACTCAGTCCCGAGTTTCTGGGGCGGATACGAAAACAGATGACCAAGGGTCAATCCCTAAGCCTGATCATTGAGTGTCTACGACTCAAAAGTTCGTCTACACGGACTTTTTCACGTATGGAGCCAAGCTCTTTAAGTCGTCCATCAGTCCACCAAATGCTTCTGGTGTAAGTGCCTGTGATCCATCGGAAAGAGCCTCTTTCGGATTTGGATGCATTTCCACCATTACTCCATCTGCTCCCGAAACCATTGCAGCTTTTGCCATTGCACGAACATAGCGAGCTACGCCGGTGCCATGAGAAGGGTCCACAATCACCGGAAGGTGGCTGTACTCTTTCAAGACCGGGACAATGCCCAGGTCAAGCACGTTGCGCGTGTATGCGCGGTCAAACGCCATGATCCCTCGCTCACAAAGAATGACATTCGGATTGCCTTGGCTCAAAACATATTCAGCAGCGAGCAGAAACTCGTCAATCGTTGCCGATGGTCCACGTTTTAGGAAGACTGGCTTCATACTCTTTCCAGCCTCAATGAGTAGCGGAAAGTTCTGCATGGATCGCGCACCAATTTGAAGAATATCGGCATATTCGGAAACAAGCGGAACCATGTCTCCGCTCATCACTTCGGTGATGGTGACGAGACCAAACTCGTCGCCAACTTCCTTCATGATCTTCAAACCCTCTGCGGCCAGTCCTTGAAAGCTGTAGGGAGAGGTTCTGGGCTTAAATGCTCCTCCACGAAGAATCGTTGCTCCCGCCGCTTTTACGGACTCTGCAGCCGCTCGAAATTGCTCTGGAGATTCAACCGAGCAAGGACCACCCATGACCACAAACTGATCGCCGCCGATCTCAACGTCTTTCACCTTAATTACAGTTGAGGTTTTGTAATACTCGCGGCTTGCCAGCTTATACGGATGGCTGGTTTGCGTCACTTTACTCACGCCGTCCATCGCGCTGATCTGCGCCTCCAAGTCGATGCGCAAATCGTTTGAGAGAGAGGCAGGAATGCCGATTGCTGTTCGCCCTTCCCCTGGAAGCACTAGAGGTTCGATCCCTTTGGATCGAATCTTATCGGCGACAGCTTGAATCTGCGGGTCAGTTGCGCCCACCTGCATCACAATGATCATGGCAATGAAGTTACCCTAACTCTTCTGTGTTGACTTCCCCCAAATGTATCAAGAATTCGCTACCTGCTCTTGAATCCACCGTAACATCGTTAAAGCTTCAGACTTTAATAGCTGCTCGTTTCCAACTTCGCACTGAGGGAGATACAAGCAGCTTGGGCATCCATTGGAACAAGTACAAAGCCGAACCCGTTCTGAGGCGGCGAAGAGTAGCTCATCAATCTGCTTAAACAAACTTTCTGACAGACCAATACCGCCTGGAGCCTGATCGTAGATAAAAATCGTTGGAGCACCAGTCTCCGGAAAGAAGGAGTACCAGGAGGCTCCAAGATCGTTTCGGTCACATCCAGCAAATAGTGGAGCGAGGGCAAGGAGTGCATGTTCAACGCCGTGCACTCCGGCTATCTGCGACGGCAGATCGGCTTCTAGATTTAGAGTTGGTAGGTCGATACGCAAGCAAACAGTTTCAAAGGTGATCGAAGGAATATCTAAGTTGATCACTTCAGTCACGGTATCGCTCTCATAGTTTTTCTTACTGTATGCGTTCACCGTAGTCGTAACTCTACACCCCGATACTGAAACCGGCCCAATTTCTAGAAACGGATTCCCGGGCTGAAGCAGTGACTGAGATCGCGATTGTGTGTAGTAATGACCGCTAAACCTACTTAATTCTGCGATCTTTTGTTGGATGTCAAGTGATTCAACCTCGAACGGTTCGCCTCGATGCAGATAGATTGCACCGGGATGAGCTTGCGCTAGTGCACGGAAATATTCCATCGTCCCGATCTCTTCTCCGCCAACCAGCAGTCGAACCGTATCTTGCGTTGCACCTCGGATACTTACTCGAAAAGCAGGAGGCTCAAAACTCGGATAGAAGAAACGACCGCTTCGGAATTGAAGCTCACCGGCTCGCTCTAATGACTCAACAAGTTCCAAAGCTGAGTCACCAAAGATTTCAGTCTCACTCGGAGAAAGCGGTCTTTCGTGAGCGGCGCACAAGAGGTGCGAACTCAGAATATTTGGGTTTGAAGGCAGAATGGTAACCGTCTCAGACTTCGAATTGAGAATACGCTCTGGATGCTCCAGCAGATATTGCTCCAGAGGATTGTCGCCGGCAATGAAGATGGCCACACCATCCTTGGTTCCCCTTCCGGCTCGTCCGGCCTGTTGCCAGAAGCTTGCAACTGAACCTGGATAGGTATTGATTATCACCGCATCGAGGTTGCCAACGTCAATTCCAAGTTCTAAAGCGTTAGTCGCAGAGAGACCAATGAGTGCCCCTTGCTTGAGCGCAATTTCGATTTGCCTACGCTCCTTCGGAGTGTATCCAGCACGATAACTTTCGACTTTTGTCTTTAGCTCGTCACTGAGTCTTTGGCGTGAATATCGCAAAATCAGCTCGGAGCCGACACGAGATCGGGAAAAGGCCAGCGTTGGCACATTGTTCTCGACAAGGGTGGCGAGCGCCTCACTACAGGTTGCATTTGAGGAAAGACGACTCCCACTTGGAAGCAGCGGGGGATTCATGAAAACGACCGTACGTTTCCCGCTCGGACTACCATCCAAATTTATCGTTGTTGCTTTGCGCCCGGTCAACTTTTCGAAGAGTTCATCCGGATTCCCGATCGTTGCCGATCCTGCGATAATCTGAGGGCGGTTGCCATATTGTGCGCAGAGGCGAAGCAAACGGCGAAGAACCAAGGCGACATGGGAACCGAAGACTCCTCGGTAAACGTGGAGTTCATCAAGAGCGATGACCCGAAGTGCTTTGAGAAACTTTGACCAATGCTCTTGAGTTGGAAGAATCGCCGAATGAAGCATGTCTGGGTTAGACAGCACAATATGCGCAAGGTTTCTGATTTGCTTTCGACGGCTTTTTGGCGTATCGCCATCGTAGGTTGCGGCGTTGAGTGCTAACGGGGTGGCTAACTCGTTGATTCTGGCCAGCTGGTCTTGGGCGAGTGCTTTAGTAGGATAGAGAAACAGGGCTCGCGCCATTGGTTCTTCAATACACGCGGCGAGAGCAGGTGCCATAAAACAAAGCGACTTTCCTGAGTTAGTGCCAGTAACAACAAGCACGTCTTCACCATTGCGAGCGCATTGAATGGCTTCAGCTTGGTGCAGGAAGAGTTTTTCCGGTAGAAGCTTCCTTAGATTATCAGGCAAGTTTATCGGCTCGTCAGAAAAAAGGGCCTTCCGAGCGGGTATCTCTTCGATGAAAGAAATCTGATCGGCCGTTGAACTTAAAAAATCTGGGCTATTCGGATCCACGCTCTTCTTCCGAGTCTTCGTCGGTCCAAAGATATTCGCTCTTTTTCTTGTTTCGTTGGGTGAACTTTACTGCATAGGCACTGATCATAAACAACAATGTGAGCGGGATAGCCATCATCAACATCGTTGCCGGATCATTGCTTGGCGTAATTGCTCCGGCAAGGAAGAAGATTGCCACCGCACCATGTCGCCAATATTTCATCAGTGTTTCGGCTGAGAGCAGGTTTAATGCGCCTAACACATAAACAACTAGGGGGAGCTGGAAACCAATTCCAAACGCGAGGATGCACTTTAGTGTAAACATCGCCATCGTTCCGGCTTCTTGAACTAGATCGACACCTGGGAAGCTGTCCATGTAGCTTGCGAACCAAGCATAAGCAGAAGGAATGACGAACCAGCAAAAACTCGCACCGACTACAAAAAGTGCAAAGCAGAATGGGGCGAGGCGCTTAAATGGTCGTTGCTCGCTCGGTTTAAGACCCGGCGCAATGAAGGCCCAAACTTGAAGAACAATAAAAGGAAACGCAAAAATAAGTGCGAGAAAGAACGAGACCTTCAGCTTAATCATGAATGCATCAGGAGCATTGATGATTTGTTCTCGGAAGACGCTGCCTTTCGGCAAATTCGGAATGATTGAAGCCGCCGCTCGGTCGGTTAAAAAGTTTCGAACTCTATCTTCAAAGATCCAACATACCACCCAAACGGCAGCTAACGAACCAACAGATTTGAAGACTCGTGACCGGAGTTCCTCTAAGTGTCCGACTAAAGAAAGTCGAAAACTCTCCGGATCATGATCCGGAGAGTTCCAGCTAGGTCGTCGATCGCCTTGTTCCAAGTTTGCTATTACTTTTCAAGAACGAAGAGTCTTTGACTTCGAATTCGAACAAATCCCATATTGCCCTGCTCTGCGGGGCCACCGCCTCTTGCCCCTCCAGGACCTGCACCAGGAGGTCCTCCCGCACCAGGAGGGCCACCTTGTGCTCCACCTCTCCCTCTTTGAAAGGCTAGTAAGCTTCCACCGAGAGGAGAAATTCGGAAGTCGTCAGCTCCTCGTGCGCCACCTTTTGGACCTCCAGCAGGACCACCGCCAGGTCGTGGACCAGCAGCACCGGCTCCTTCTCCTCCATTTCCAGGTCCACCTGAAAGAGGCCCAAGATCGATCTGGCCTTCTTGAGTGATGTCACGGAAGAACTTTATGACTTGGCGAGTATCGAGTGCAAACCAAATAGTTTCCTCGACGCTCACCTTTCGGTTCGAAATCGTTTCGCTCCCTTTGTCGGTTCGTCGCATTGGAGTGCCTTGCGCAATCGAGTTTTTGATCTTTGCGCATGGGTGCCCCATTTCCCACTCGACGCCAATAAACTCACCTCGAGCAGTGATGTTGTCAACCACAGACTTCAATTCGTACAAGTTGTTTAGGTCCAAAGCCCCTTCTTGAATTGTAGATTGCCAACTAGAACCAGGAGTAACCGGTTTCGACGGAAGAACAGGCAGTGGGAAAGTTGCATAAAGTCTCGTCTTAGAACCACCTGAGACTTCGCCACCTTCAAGAGTGAAATAGGTTGGGACAACACCGAAAATCTCTCTTCCGGTTGGTGTCAGTTTCATATAAACCGCTGACATATCTTCCGGGTAATACTTTGCTGGGCCAGAGCTTCCGGAAGTCGTGATGTAGGAATACTCTCTATTTTGGATCCCTTTATCCGGAACAATTTGCATTCGCACCAAACCTTCTCCGTTTCCGTATGCGTTATCGCAAGCATAGAGCATCTTTAAGGTTTCGCCATCTTCTGAAAACTGGAACGGCCGCAGGTTTTTCTTCTGATCGTTTTCCGAGATCACATTGGTAATTGTTCGGAATTGAACCTTGTAAATCCGCTCCTGACCTGTTTTGAAACCATAGCGGAGACTCAGACCATCTTCGGGAATTGGAATGCTGGCTTTGTTTGCAACAACAATCTCGATTGAGCTTGTATCGACCACCCGTGGCTGGCTACTGTAGTCAACGTACAATTTCAGTTCCAACTTGTACGTTCCATCTTCGAGATCTTTCGTATCGAGCGGATACTCGTAGTACTTGCCGTCTTTTGTGAGTCTTGGTGCAACGGCCTCGCGGAAGTTACCGTTGAGGAAAACGCCAACGTAGCCAGCATCTGGAATGCTGTTCTTCGGCATTAAAACTCGGGCGATTTCCCGAACCTTCGAACCATCGAAAGGTCGGACAATGGTGAACGAGCCTTGAGCAAAACTCAAAACTGTTGCACTCGCAAAAACGATGCTCCAAATTGCACGCTTCATACCGTCTGTATATCTCCAGCAAATCCGCTTATGCAGATTGAGACGCCCTATTATAGGCAGATGTCACCGCCAACGGCAACATCTTTTATTGCGTTCATACTGATAGTGCGCCCAAAATGACAACTTTTCTTGATCTGGACTCTCTAAACCCCGAACAAAAGGAGGCAGTGACGTATCCAAGTGGCCCACTCCTCATTTTTGCTGGGGCCGGTTCTGGCAAGACCCGGGTCATCACTTACCGCATCGCAAGACTTCTTCAAGAGGGTGTTCCGGCTCATCGAATCCTCGCTGTGACCTTTACAAACAAAGCCGCGCGGGAGATGAAAGAGCGGATCGAACCACTGGTCGGCAAAATGGCCGATGGCATGTGGGTCGGCACGTTCCACTCTTTGTGTGCGCGGATTCTGAGAATGGACGGTGCCGCGATTGGGATCGACCGAAACTTCGTGATTTACGACGACGGCGACCAGCAGTCGCTCATCAAAGACATCCTAAAGCAGCGGAATATCGACGATAAGCAAATTCAACCGAGGGCGGTTTTGAACGAGATCTCATCGGCGAAAGAAAAGCTTTTGTCGCCAGAACAGTATTCGGCGCGGGTCGCTGGCTTTTTTGAGCGTATCGTCTCTGATATCTATGTTGATTACAACAAGGCGCTGCTGCGGGCAAACGCGATGGACTTTGATGACATTCTGTATTACGCGAATCGGCTGTTCGAACAAAGCAAGGCAACCGCAGATAAGTACAAGGATCGATTCCTTCATGTTCTAGTCGACGAGTACCAGGACGTCAACCTCGCGCAGTACAACATTGTCCACACGATTGCCGAGAAGCATCGAAATGTTGTGGTCGTTGGAGATGATGACCAGTCGATCTACGCATGGCGCGGAGCAGACGTGAGCCTGATCCTCAAGTTTGGAAGCGATTACCCAGATGCGAAGATCGTAAAGCTGGAGCGTAACTACCGGTCTACAAAAAATATCCTAAAGGCCGCGAACGAGGTCATCAAGAAAAACCGCTCTCGGGCAGCCAAAGAGCTTTGGACGGATAACGATAACGGGGTTCCGATTACGCTGAACATGGCGGGTACCGAGCAAGACGAGGCGATGAACATCGCGTCGTACATTCTCTCTGACACCCGAACTGGTCGGCGGCAGTTCAAAGATTTCGCCGTGCTCTACCGAACCAATGCCCAGAGCCGGGTCTTGGAAGAAGCGTTCCTCACTCAACGCATTCCTCACCTCCTCATTGGCGGTCAGCGGTTCTACGAGCGTAAAGAAATCAAAGATATGCTCGCGTATCTGCGGCTGGTATTCAATCCTCGGGATGACATCAGCTTCAAGCGAGTCATCAACGTTCCGACAAGAGGCATCGGCAACACAGCGGTTGCAAATACAACCCAGTATGCGGCGGCGAATGATGTGAGCCTTCTGGAAGCAGCAAAGTCGCAAGATGTCCAGGCTCAACTTCAAAAGAAGGCGAAAAGCGCGATTCAGGTCTTTCTCGATGCCATCGAAGAAGGGCAAACCCTGAGCGAGAAAGGCGCGGTTACACCGGTTCTGAAGGCTCTGTTGACCTCCAGCGGCTACCTCGAGGCTCTTCGGCAGGAGCACACCGAAGAAGCGATTGGACGACTCGAAAACCTTCAGGAGCTTCTGAACGTGACGGCTCAGTACGACGAAACGGCGGACGAACCGTCGCTTGGCGGGTTCTTAGAAAGCGTCTCGTTGGTCTCGGATATTGACAATTTGAACGAGGGTGGCAACGCGGTGACGCTGATGACGTTGCACTCGGCGAAAGGGCTAGAGTTTCCGGTGGTGTTCTTGGCAGGGCTGGAGGAAGGGGTTTTCCCCCACTCACGCTCGCTCACCAGCGATTCTCAGTTGGAAGAAGAGCGGCGGCTCTGCTACGTCGGCATGACTAGGGCGCGAGAAGAGCTACATATGAGCCACGCTCACCGAAGATCACTCTACGGAATGCCGAACTTCAACCCGCGCTCGCGTTTTGTCGACGACGTCCCGGCGGAGATTCTCGAATTTCGAGGTGATGGCGGCTACACTGCCCCCGCGCAGATGCGCACCGTCTCGCAAACCCGAATGGGCAGTTACCTCGTCAATGAGCCTCCGGCACCGAAGGCGTTAGTGAACACCAAACCACTTTTCGAGATCGGGAAAAGAGTGAAGCATCAGAAGTTTGGCGTCGGCATCGTCATCGCCTGCAACCCGATCAAGGATGATTTCGAAGTCACAGTCGCCTTCCCGGGCGTGACCGGGGTGAAGAAGCTGGTTCAGAAATTGGCGAAGCTTGAAGCGGTTCCAGAATGAGAAGTGGCTCGGGCACTTACTCAGGTATCTCTTCAAATCCTAAAGAAAAATGCTCTCGAATCGACTCAAGAACTTGCCTTGCCAGATTTGACCGAAAAAGAAACCTCGCAGAGTAGCTATCGCTTGTTGGCACAGTTGATTTTGACTTCAAAAGGAGGACCAACAATTTAGCTTCGTCAAGCCCGCAAATGCGATGAGACGCCGCCGCGCTCAAAGAAACTACAAATCGGAGCCAGCGATGGTAGAAGGAACCATCCGTTGTGGGCGAGAGATGGTAGTTGATCATGTACGAGCAATAGTTCTCAATCTCGATCGGCAAATTAGTGGACACCACTTCTAGCTTTTCCTCCCATGGGAGTCTGTCTTGTTCGTAATCCGACATTTTTTCATCGAGGTAGTCCAGAGTGATCTCTAGTTGAGCATGAAGTTCTAACTTCTTTCCACTATAATCAAAATCAACTTCGCGAAGATGTGGCACGGATGTGACAAGTTGTAAATGACGAAAAACAGCAAATTTGGAAAGGACTTCGTCAGATTTGGGTCCACACTCTTTGATCGTTGCAACCATAGCGGAAGCCAAGTGCTCCGGGTGCCATATTGGCTCCGCTGAGAGTTCGTACCAAGTCAGCACGCTCTGAACAAATCTAAGCATATCGCAAGGCGAACTAAGACCAGTTCGATCGTCACAAACAGTGTTTGCAGTCAAGCCTTCATAATGCTCACTTTTTAAGTAATACGAAGCAAGGTCAAGACTGCTGACACTGGGTGAGTCAGGCAAAATCAAGTGACTGACTAGTGTCGCTATAGGAGAGAAGGGGACACCTTCGTGCCCCCACATCTTCACACTCAACCAATCAGAATCAATGTCAAAGCCTCGATTCATCATGTTCCCTTACAACTAGAAAGCTGCGAGAAAGTTGTTTCCCAAATGTATTCAACCGGCTCTTCTCCTTTGTGATACGCATAAGCACAGAAAAGACCTGTTCCAATCGCGAATACAACGGCTCCTGCGGGGGTTGAGCAAAATGCTTGACCGACAAGAGTCGCCAGTATTTTACCGGCAACAAACAAGGTTCCTTTGACCGCCAGTAAACCACCGGCAACCTTCGCTCCAGCCTTAAATTTGTTCTCGGCTTTCCATATTTCGATTACACCATTAACTGCTGTAATCAAAACCACACTTCCGCCGGCAACTCTGCCTAGTCCTCTCGCACCTGTCCGACTTTTGATGTCAGAGGAGGTAGTTTGGAATGCCTCGGGATTTGCAATTCCGAGGCTACATGCCGTTGCTCGCTCAAAGCAGAGTCGTTTCTCAGCAACCTAGATCCGGCGAGATCGACATCGGGTCAGCTTAGCCTCGGGATTGCGAATCCCGAGGCATCTGAGCAAGTAGTCAGAAACTACGAAGCTGCTAGCAGGCAAGGATGCCTGCGCTCCAATTTTTTGTTGACAATCGACCGATTTCGTTGACTCCTGTATACAACCCGACGAAAAACGGGCCATGTCAACCGCCACAGCCCGAAAAAAGCGGATTGACGTAAACTGTAACTCGTGAAAGTCAGATGGGCATGGATGCTACTGGTTCTCGGCGGGTGTTCTGCCGGAGGTCCGACTTATTTGCCGCTGACTCCCGGGAAAACGTGGACTTACTCCGTTCGGTCCGGATTCCAGAGCAACGTCGTGACGATGAAAGTTGGCCGCGCGAAGAACGTGGGTGAATATCATGGCCGGGTAATCGAAAGCCCATTGGGCGATTCCGAGCTTGCTTGGGCAGGGCCAAAGCTGATCTCAGACCAATTTGCGAACAGCCGATTTTCCCCGCCGATCTGCATCTTCAATGAAGCAAAGATTCCCGCCAAAAAGAAGCCACGCGACAACGAATTTGTTGAAGTGGAAACTTGGATTGGTCGAATTGAGAGCTTCGGCGTTCAACGTTCTGCGAAGGCAAAACTTCGGCAAAGGCGCTCTTCCATCCTTTTGAGCTCGGGGCAAACCCAAGTGGTGGAAACCGTTTTGGAGATTGAGCTTAAATCCGGAAAAATCGAAGTCCGAAGCTGGTTTGAACGTGGAAAAGGCATCGTTCGGCAAGAACAACGCACACTTCGGAACTTCGTTGTTTCAATGGAACTCCTCAGAGTGGATTAAAACGTCCGATATATCAGTAGAAAGAAAAAAATGGAAAGTATTTCTCTGAACCAGCCCAAGCTCATCACGCTGAAAGACGTGAAAGCGAACCCGAAGGTCAAAAAGCTGATCGATGGGGCCAACGATGTGATGAAGGCGATGGGTTACACCGAGCACGGTCATCGACACGTCGGCGTGGTCTCGAGCATCACGAGGTACATCATGGAAAACCTCGGCGCGGCACCGAGAGAGGTGGAATTGGCGCAGATCGCAGGTTATTTGCACGATATTGGCAACGTCATTCATCGAACGAATCACCCAATGCACGGTGCTTCGATTGCGTTTGTGATTTTGAATGAGATGGGAATGGACGCGGGCGAAATCGCACCCATTTTGGGCGCAATCGGTAATCACGAGGAGTCGTCGGGATTGCCAGTATCGACGATGAGTGCCGCGCTAATCATCGCCGACAAGAGCGATGTTCACTTCAGCCGTGTCCAGAATCCGATTATTGAAACTTATGATATCCATGACCGAGTGAATGCGGCAGTTCAAAAGAGCCGGGTTGAGATGGAAAATGCAGAGCGCACGATCCAGTTGACCTTAGAAATCGACACAACTCAGGCGAGTGTGATGGAGTATTTCGAAATCTTCCTGAGCCGGATGGTGATGTGCCGCCATTCAGCCGAGCTTTTCGGTTACGACTTCAAGCTCAGCGTGAACGGAACCCTGGTCGAGTAGCTATTTTGAACCAGGGCTCAAAATAGCAGCGATGACTTTGTCTTGACCATCAACGGTCACTCCGGCTTCCACTTCAACATCGGGCTTGATCGGATTGCCTTCAAGCCGAACGCCCTTGATCGTGATGTAGTCCGAAATAGGGTGCTGAAGCGAGAAACCGTGGTTTAGCTTTTTGTAGACCGAAGCGAGTACCGCGCCGGCAGACGGTTTTCCATAAAGTTTTGCTCCAACACACTCGCGTAGTGCGGCTGCCGTGATTTCGCTTGCACTTCCTGATCCCCGGTTGATCATCACAGAAACCGTGCCCGAAAATGGGGCGATTTTTCTTTTCCGAGTTCGCGATTTGTTTGGTGCCCACTCCGCAATCGCTTCTGGGGTCTGAGCGGCATTTGGACGAGACTCAGCGTAGCTCTTCGCTATTCTCTTAGTCACCATGGTGCCGTAAGCCGTGTTATCCGGCATCAGCAACGACAGTAGGTGGTTCATGTTGTTAATCTGTCCACCACCATTGTTCCGCAGGTCTAGAATGAGGTGTTTCGCCTTCTTTTCACTTGCTTCTGCGAGCAAGTTTTCGATGTTTTGCCGTCCATAGCCAGCGGAGAAGGTGAATACCTTCAGCACGGCTGTATCCTCTCCAAACCAGGTGAGAGTCTCTTTGCGAACCGTCGAGAATTCTTGTAGTTCGAGTTCAACGGATTTGATTTCACCCGATGGAGTCTCGACTTTCAGACTCAATTTGGTTCCCTTTTCGCCTTGGATCTCGGTTGGAGCGGCGGGCTTTTGACCGTTAACTTCGATGATCAGGTCTTTTTCGCCCAAACCAGCCGCCTTCGCTGGGCTCCCATCCATGACTCGCATGATTCGGAGACCTTTCTCTTCTGGAGCGGTTGCAACACCCATCCCGATCGTCGTAGTTCGTCCACGTTGCTCCGAGGCTCTCGGAGTGAGTAAACGGACATGGCTTATTCCGAATTCTCGCAAGGAGAGATTTACAATTCTGGTGAAAGCGGTGATTGTGTCGGCTTTGCCGAGATCTTCTGATTTTTTAGCGATGAACTCATCCCATTTTGAAAAGTCGACGCCGGGAACAAAAGCCTCCTCTTTTAGAACCTTTGCCATGTCCGTCAGCACTTCCTGACGCTTTTCCGCGGTGAGTTCTGGCGGTTTGGTTTCTTGGGGTGGCTCGGTGGTTTGTGCCCCAGAGAGGGAAATGAGCAAAGAAAACGCAAGCGGAGCGAAAATCCGGCGCAATGAGATCATATTCCTGATCTTACGCGAATTTTCGCCTGATGTTCACTGATTCTTAACGAACTCCGAAGGTAAGGGTGACCACGGCGGTAATCGACTTTTCTTTGCTACTCAGGTCGTTGTAACCTGAGCTGTAAATCTCGAAATCGTAGCGCGGCGTGATTTGAAGCGGAGCCATGCGAGCCCCTTTCACCTCACCAAGCGATCCACCGCTTTTGGTCGCAATTTCCTCGGCTCGCTTGCGAGCGTCTTCTGCGGCGAGACCAAGAATTTCACGTTTGAGTTCACCCAGCTTCGTGTAGAAAAACTGTGGGCTCTGGCTTTCTAGCGCGACGCCTTGGGCGATCAGGTCAGTAGATTCGCGGCTGATTTTTTCGACTTCGTTCACCTTAGGTGATCGAACGGTGACCGATTGAGACACATCATAGCCTTTGATCGTTCGGAAGCTCGATCCGCTGTCGTATCCCGCTTTTTGTTCCTCATAGAGTGCGTTCGTCTGGATTGCGCCGATGCTTATCTCGGTCTCTGGAATTCCGTTCTTCTTTAAGTAGTCGGTCAGTTTCCCAACGCCCTGCTTTACGGATTGAAAGCCTGAATTGAGATCGACGGATCGGTAAGAAATTCTTCCTGTCCAGGCGATGAGATCGCTGTCGATGTCTTTTCGTGCCGACCCCGTAACTTTGATTTCGTTCCCGCCGGTACGGGTCTTGATGAGTGCATTCCCAAAAAGGAACGTGGATGCGATAACTGCAACCGAAACAACGATGGTGCCGACGAGCTTGTTCTCTGACATATTAACTTGTGCCTACCATCAGTGACGATCTAGCAACGGAAAGGTTATTGAAAATTTCTCTGAACCCGTTGATTTGGAAAGCAGACGGATTTTTGGAACTCTTGGAAGCTACATAAAAGTAACCCGAATGATGAGAGTGTCGATTTATCCGAGTTTAGCGTTGCTTACATTACTTTCTGGTTGTGGCGGTAGCTGTCCCAATCCAGGATCATCAGATAGTCCGAGCACAACCACTTTTTTCGCTCAGACCGGTGAGAACAGTTTTTCGCAGGTTCGGTCTGACGGCACAATTTTGAATTCGTTTTCATTGCCAGTAGGTTTTGTCCTTCCACGATTCAACTCGAATTCGAGTCAATTTATCGCCGAGACATCCGATGGAAAAGGGCTAAGCTTGTTCAATTCGAATGGGCAGAAGATACGAGATCTCCAAGTCCCGAGCGGTCCTGGCTTCATCGAAGCTGTCTATGGTTCGAGCTTCAATAGTGTTACCGTGAGATGGTCAGGGTCCACTTACGTGATCCCTGTTTCCGGCAGTACACCGATTCAGGTTGATACAGACACAGATGACATCGACAGCAGTTTGCAGAAAATTTCCCAAGTCACTGGCGAACAGGTCATTATTTCGAACCCGGACGGAACAAGCCCAATCTCTGTAAACCGCCCAGAAGGATCAGAAACTTTTACCTGGTCTCCTGACGGTTCTCGCTTGGCCGCACGAGTAACGCCTCGCGCATTTTTTGTTGTGAACCGCGACGGAAGCTCTCCAAGAACAATTCCGACTACGGGAACCCCTTTATTCTCTCTCTGGACCCCGGACTCACAGTCGATGATCTATTTCCAAAGCTCATCAGAGCCGTTCGAGTGGGGTACTTCAACCGGAAATTGGCGAATCATCAATCTTACAACTGGTGTTGACCGCGTCTACTACTCACGATCAACGCTGATTTTTTCGTCAGTGGTTGCACCTTCGAATCAACCATTAGAATAAGGGGCAAGAGGTATTGTCCAGTTGGTAATCCAAGAGATTGAGTTGCCGTGTCAAAATATGGGAGCAGGATTTTGCAATTTTGGACCAAGGAGAGTATGAAAACTACTTATAAATGGGGCAAAGCGGTCGCTTCCTTCGGTCTTAGTTTGTTTGCGGTCACGGTTGTAATCTGGTTTGTCGGTTTAATTCTCGGCGTACTGGTTCCGAATACGATTTTCATTTACGACAATCCAGATCGCGTGATGATCAACGGTCAACCAATTGAATTTGGTCCGTCCAATGTTGTTCGCCTCTCTACCTGGAGTTTTCGGCAGGAGATCGAGTTGATTTATCCGGATAAAAGGATCTGTGGAATCCTGCAAAGTAACTTTTTGGATGATGAGAGAGCTTTTTGGGTTGGGCGAAACATTTTTGAAGGACCAAAAACCAAGGTCACGATTCAGTAAGTTCATCCATCATGTCGGAAATCATCATCTATCTACTCTTGACGATCGCCATGCTGATTCTTCAATTCGCGATTCAATTCTGTCGAGCAAAAGTTGGCAAAACGGTTTCAACTGGATGGATTTTTTTGGTTGCAGTGATCTATCTATTTGGGATTTATCAAGTGAGCCGCTCGTTCTAGAGGGCTGACCAACCCCAAATTATTTCTTGAAGTTATTCACTCGAATTTCCGGCGTACCAATCCGGATCGGGAGGTACCAGAATGCCGCGATCGAACCGATCAGAAACAAAAGCATCAACCAGGGGAAGGGTTGCGGCCGATTCTTCATAAACCTTTTACTCTGCAACTTTGAGAACGCTCAAGAATGCTTCTTGAGGAAGTTCGACGGATCCAATTTGCTTCATCCGCTTTTTACCTTCTTTCTGCTTTTCAAGCAGTTTTCGCTTTCGAGAGATGTCACCGCCGTAGCACTTGGCGATAACGTTCTTTCGGAACGGCTTGATGGAGTCGGCGGCGATGACCTTCGAGCCGATCGCGGCTTGTACCCGAACCTCGTATTGCTGTCTGGGAACGACTTTTTTGAGCTGCTCAACCATGCCCCGACCACGATTGTAGGCGAACGATCTATGAACGATAAATGAGAGAGCGTCAACAATATCGCCGTTCAACAAGATATCGAGCTTCACGAGATCGGAAGGTTGATAGTCGTCAAGATCGTAGTCGAACGAAGCATAACCTCGGGTATTTGACTTTAGCTTATCGAAAAAGTCGAGGAGGATTTCGCCGAGCGGGAGCTGGTAGTAAAGAATGACCCGCTGAGGAGTTGGGTATTCAGTCTTAAGGTAGGTTCCGCGTCGCTCTTGGCAAAGCGTCATCACTGCACCGACGTACTCGTTTGGCACCATGATCGTGGCTTTGACCGTTGGTTCGGCGATTCCGGCAATCTCGTTCGGATCAGGGAACTCACTCGGGTTGGAGATGTGGATCTCGTCACCGTTCTTGTAGGTCACCAGGTAGTCAACGCTCGGTGCGGTGAGAATCAGGTCGAGACCAAATTCACGCTCCAATCGCTCGCGGGCGATTTCCATATGGAGCAAACCTAAGAATCCGCATCGGAAACCAAAGCCAAGCGCGGCGGAAGTCTCTGGCTCAAAGTTTAGTGAAGCGTCGTTCAATTGGAGCTTTTCAATCGCATCTCGGAGGTCTTCGTATTGGTCACCGTCGGACGGATAGAGTCCGCAGAAAACCATGCTCAGTGCCTTTCGATAGCCAGGAAGCGCGTCTGGTGATGGATTGTCTCGTAGCGTGACGGTGTCGCCGACGGCGGCGTCTCCGATGGACTTCATGGCGGCGGTGATGTATCCGACTTCCCCGGTTGCGATTCCGTCGTTCAGCTGAAGACCAGGCCCAAAGTGACCTGTGGAATCAACTACAAATGTCGAACCGGTCGACATCATCTTGATCGTGTCGCCTTTCTTTACTGCGCCGTCTCGAACTCGAACGTAAGCAACCGCACCCTGGTAAGCGTCGAAGTGAGAGTCGTAAATCAGCGCTCGGAGAGGGGCATCTTCTTTACCGGCCGGAGCTGGAATCCGCTCGACAATCGCTTCTAGAATATCGTCAATCCCGATTCCGGCTTTTGCCGAGCAGGGGATCGCGTCGCTGGCATCAATCGCAACGGCTTGTTCGATCTCCTCCTTGGCACGGTCTATATCTGCGTGCGGCAAGTCGATCTTGTTGATGACCGGAACGATTTCCAGGTTCTGGTTCATCGCCATACTCGCATTGGCGATGGTTTGGGCCTCTACCCCTTGGCTCGCGTCAACAACTAGCAACGCCCCTTCGCAAGCTGCAAGCGCCCGGCTGACTTCATAAGTAAAGTCCACGTGACCCGGAGTATCGATCAAGTTAAGCTCGTACTCAATCCCGTCTTTCGCTACATACAGCAGCCGAACCGCTGCCATCTTGATCGTAATCCCGCGCTCCCGCTCGATATCCATCGAGTCCAGCATCTGTTCCTGAGCCGTCCCCCGGATAGCACCGCACCGCTCAATCAACCGGTCGGCAAGAGTCGATTTGCCGTGGTCAATGTGAGCAATAATGCAGAAATTGCGGATACGCGACTGGTCCATAAAAACTGTTTTGGGGAGGTTTCAATATACCTTGAAACCTTCTACGATTAGACCAATGTGAAGTGCACTGGCTTATTGCCAGTGCACAAAATTGAGTTCAGCTGGAACAGAGACGTCGGCGTGATGAGGAATCACGCGAATCGTGTAGCCCTGGTGCCCAGGTTTATCGCAAACCACATCTCCAGCAAACACTGCCTTATCGCCATCCATCGAGTCGAATTTGAGGTCAATCGCACTTGAATCGAACAACTCTCGATTCGCGCCGACCTTTCCGCTTACGACCTGGACCTTGACGTCTTCTGCGGAAAGCGAACCGAGATAGACCCGCGCTTTCACGTTGAACTTTGCACCCATCGTATTCGAAATCGCGGCGTCATCGGAGACCGAATCCACCCGGACTTGCGCCCAGTAAGTTTGCACCTTATCTCGCCAAAGCAGAGCGTTCTTCGCCTTGTCGCTATTATTTGCTTCCATCTTCTGGAAAGCCCGAGATGCTGGACATAGAACTTGCGGGTGTAATCCTGCACCATTCGGTGAGTGCTGAACTGCGGCGCAAGGTGCTTCAGGCTCTCGCGAACCATTTGCAACCAGCCAACCGGGATTCCTTTCTCAACTCGATGGTAGAAAATCGGAGCAATCTGATTTTCGATCACATCGTATAGCGAGCGGCTATCCAGCCAGTCCTGGTGACCGGAGTCCATGTTCTCACTTCGGTCGCCGATCACGAATCCGAGGGAAGGATCGAAACCTTCATCCCACCATCCGTCAAGGATCGAACAGTTGAGACCGCCGTTTGGAACGACTTTCATCCCGGAGGTTCCAGAGGCTTCATAGGGTCGCCGTGGGTTGTTCAACCAAACGTCAACACCCTGTACCAGCATTCTGGCAACGCCCATGTCGTAGTCTTCCAAGAAGACCATTCGGTTTCTTGCCCCGCCGTGGTTTATGAACTGGTAAAGCTCTTGAATGAGCTTCTTACCTGCGTCGTCTCGTGGGTGAGATTTTCCAGAAATCACGATTTGGACCGGTCGCTCTGGGTGATAGAGAATCGATTTCAGTCGCTCGGCATCGGTGATCATCAACGAACCACGCTTGTAGGTCGCAAATCGCCGAGCGAATCCGATAGTGAGGACTCGTGGGTCCAAAATGCCATTAACAAACTGATGATCCGGTCGGCTGCTCATATTGCGCCGAGCAAGATCTTTTTCGAGTCGCTTGCGCACGTATCGAACGAGTGCACCGCGCTGATCTTCGATCGCGTTCCAAAGGTCTTCATCCGGAATCCGCGCCGCTCCAGCCCAGTTTTCGGGGTCGCTCGGGTTGCGTCGCCACTGCGTTCCGCAGTATTCGTCGAGAACCTGCGCCATTCGCCGCCCGACCCAGGTCATCGTATGGATACCGTTCGTGACGTGATCGATTGGAACTTCGTTTTCTGGATAATCTGGCCAGCGGCCGGCAAACATGCGTCGGCTGACTTCACCATGAAGTTTTGCAACACCGTTGACGTTGTTGGCTGACTCCATCGCCAGAAGTGCCATGTTGAACTTTTCTGCCGTATTCTGATCGTCAAATCGACCGAGTTTTACAAAATCGTTGAAGCCGATTTTTGCTTTTTCGACATATTTGCCCATGTACCGCTCAAGGAGATCGGGCGGGAAAAGATCAAAGCCGGCTGGAACTGGGGTGTGAGTAGTGAAAACGTTTCCGTGGACAGTGGCTGCTCTCGCGGTTCGGAAGTCAACGCCTTGTTCTTCGATATAAGTTCGGATGCGCTCGACCGCCATAAATGCCGCGTGCCCTTCGTTCATGTGGCAGACCGTTGGATTTATGCCGAGTGCTTTGAGTGCTTTGAATCCGCCGATTCCAAGAATCATTTCCTGCCGGATTCGCATTTCTTCATCACCGCTGTATAGCGAGTCGGTGATGCCTTGGTCGTTCGGTGCGTTTTCGAGAACGTTGCTGTCGAGTAGGTAAAGCGGAATCCGACCAACGTCGGCGCGCCAGATCTGGCAAGTTACGACTCGGTCGGGAAACTCGACCGGAACTCGGATCGGGTCGCCATGCTCATCACGCATCAGCGTAATTGGCATTTGGTAGAAATCGTATTGAGGGTAGACCTCTTGTTGCCATCCATCGTGGCTGAGTCGCTGGCGGAAATAGCCGCGATTGTAAAGTAGCCCGAGACCAACGAGCGGCAAACCAAGGTCTGATGCTGACTTTAGGTGGTCGCCGGCCAACACGCCTAAGCCTCCGGAATAGATTGGCAGACCCTCTGTAATGCCAAATTCGAAGCAGAAGTAAGCAATGGTCGCTTTCTCTTTGGGGAACTCGGTCTCGAACCAGGTCTTTTCCTTGAGATATTCATTGAGTTTTTGCTCGCAAGCCTTTACTCGACCCATGAACACGGGATCGGAAACGAGTTGTTGCCATCGATCGCCGGACACTCGGTTTAAGAAGAGCGTTGCATTGCTTTCGCACTCTTCCCAAAGGTCTTTATCGATTGCTCGGAAAAGGTCTCGAATTTCGTGCGTCCAAGTCCAATAGAAGTTGGTGGCGAGTTTCTTGAGGGGTTGGAGTGCGCTGGGTAGCTCCGTTACAACCTCGAACGCGCGCGTGAACTTGGGGTTCTTCATACCTGGTAATTATTCTAGGACATTCGCAGCGAATAAATCAGGTCCACCGCTCAGTAAAAACCCTGAATCTAGTTGAGTTGAAGTGGCGACTTTTTAATTTCAGACCATTTTCGGGGAAATTTCTTGTTCGTTTTCGCTGATTTTCCGTAGATCGGAAAAACTCGTTCGATGTCTGTCTCTGGAAGTGGAATTACCCTAGTTTCACTCCAAGTAAGTCCCAATTCTTTCATTGGCTCCGTCGGGATTTCATCGTTCGGAGTCCTCATAGGAATAAAAAATCCACCGAGTTTGATCAGTGCGGCACTGAGTTCCAGTTGTATCGGCAGCGGAGCAACGGCTCGCCCGGTGACGACATCAAATTTTTCTTTCATGTCGATTTCTTCGATGCGAGCATTCAGAATATGGAGGTTTGGAAGTGGTTGGCTCTCTAAAAATTCGAGCATTTTTCCGTTACTATCGATTGCAGTGACTTTCCAATTTGGAAACGCACAGGCAAGCGGCCAAGCCGGAATTCCAGGACCAGTTCCAAGGTCTGCGACATGGACTTCGTAGTGACCAAACAGTTCCTGAATGACCGAACCAACCAAAAGCGCATCGATAAAATGTTTTATCCACGCTTCTTCCCGGACAATTCGAGTGAGGTTCTTGACTTCATTGTGGCGATACATCGCTTCTTCAAAAATCTCAAACTGATTGAGCTGTGCAACGGTTAATTGAATTCCGTTAGCAGATGCCGATTTCAAAAACTCTTGTTGCTTCACTCGAAGTTCTAGTTTGGACTAAACTGCTCACATGAAGCTGATTGTTTCAGGCATCGGGGTCGCATTGTCGGCTTTTGGAGTTGCCCAGTTGAACTTAAATGCTGCCAAACCTCCGGTTGCAAAACAGGTTCCATATTCTTTTGAACTTCACGGGAACACGATTGAAGATCCGTATGCGTGGATCAAAGATAAGAAAAATCCCGAGACCATTTCATACATCAAAGCTGAAAATGCTTACCGCGAAGCGGTGATGAAACCCACCTTAAAGTTTCAGGACAAGCTCTACAAAGAGATTATCGGTCGGATACAGGAAGACGACTCCGATGTTCCGGTTTTTGATAACGGCTACTGGTATTACGGTCGGACGGTAAAAGGCAAAGAGTACGGTCTTGTCTGTCGAAAGAAGGGATCGCTTGCAGCGAAGGAAGAGATTCTGATCGACCAAAACCTCGCCGCGAAGGGTCAGAAGTTCTTCTCGCTTGGAGACTCAAGCGTGAGTCCGAATAATAAGCTGTGGGCTTACACAACAGACACACCGGTTTCCGGGAGTATCAGTTATTCATCAAAGACCTATCGACTGGAAAAGTCCTGAAAGATCGTCCCGGAAAGGTTGTCGGGCTGACTTGGGCTAGCGATAACAAGTCGATCTACATCGTTACCGAAGATGCAGCCAAACGGTGGAATAAGCTCTGGAGATACACCATCGGCTCTGGAAAGAGAGAACTGATTTATGAGGAAAAGGACGAGTTGTTCTGGGTGTCGATTTCGGAATCAACCGATGACCAATATTTGTTCCTTTCGGTTGGGAGCAAAGACACAAACGAAGTTCGATTCTTTAAGTTAAGTGACGCGAAGCCTCAGCCGAAGCTGATCAAGCCACGTGGTGGAACATCGCAATACGCGGTTGACCATCGAGAAGGAACGTTTTACATCACGAGCAACGACACAGGGCCGAATTTCCGAGTTGCAACCACGCCGGTGAGTAAGTACCAACCAGAGAACTGGAAGACACTCATTCCAACCTCGGATCAGAATGTCATTTCCGGCATTTCGACTTACAAAAACTTTATGGTGATTTCGATGCGAGAAGGCGGATTTACCAAGCTCAAGCTCCGAGACTTCAAGACTGGAAAAACGACGTCAATCCCGACGGCTGACCCGATCGCGGACATCGGTGGCTATCCAAATCCGGATTACAACACCTCAAGTTACACCTACAACTACACGTCTTTGACGACTCCGGCTTCGGTTTACCGATACGACCTTAAGTCCGGAAAGTCGAAGCTGCTGAAGCAAACAAAGGTCAAAGGAGGATTCAAATCTTCTGACTATGTGAGCGAACTGGAGTGGGCAACCGCAAGTGACGGAACCAAAGTGCCAATCAGCATTGTTCGGAAGAAAACGACCAAGAAATCGGCAAACACACCGCTCTTTTTGTACGCATACGGATCGTATGGCGCCCCAACTGACCCCTACTTCTCAGTTGCTCGATTAAGCATGCTGAACCGAGGTGTGATCTATGCAATCGCTCATATTCGGGGCGGTGGAGAGTTCGGCCGAAAGTGGTACGAGCAAGGCAAAATGGCGAACAAAATGAACACGTTCACCGACTTCATTGCTTGTGGTGATCACTTAGTCTCAAAAGGCTACACGAGCCACAGCAAGATGGCAATGAACGGCGGAAGTGCGGGTGGATTGCTCATGGGCGCAGTTCTCAACCTTCGACCAGATCTCGTAAAGGTTGCGGTTGCCGATGTTCCATTTGTTGATGTGATCAATACCATGTTGGATGAATCACTTCCGCTCACTGTAGGCGAGTTCGTTGAATGGGGGAACCCGAAGGTCAAGGAGGAGTTTGATTGGATGCGCGCTTATTCACCTTACGACAATGTCGAGGCGAAGAATTATCCGAGCATCTTGATCACCACTTCCTTAAACGATTCTCAAGTTCTGTATCACGAACCCGTAAAGTGGACCGCGAAACTAAGATCGCTGAAAACCGATAGTAATCCGCTTTTGTTGAAGTGCAACATGGATGCGGGACATGGTGGCGCGAGTGGTCGATATTCAAGTCTGAAGGAACTCTCAGAAACGTTCGCGTTTGTTCTGACTCAGCTTGGGATCACTAAATGAGCTGAGATAAACGAGGGAGCAAATTTGCTCCCTCGTTCTAGTACAGCCATCGTTTGCAAAGATCGTGGGTAAGAGCAATTGCAGCGAGGTTCTGCACATCTTCTCCCGGTTTCAAACTCACTTGAGTTCTTTGTTTCAACAGATCGTGGTGCACCCAAAATTCAGTCGACTGAACTGGTCCTTCATCGATCAATTGGCGAATGTATTGCCGAGCATCGGTGGTGCCGAACTCCATGAGCAAATACTCCAGGCAACTGGCGTGGTCCAGAACTGCGATTTCACCATCAAAAATAGCTCGGCGCATCTGAGCGGGTGAAGCAAGAAGCTCTAAGAAGGGCAAAGTGTAGTCACGGATGTTTTGAACCAATTGACTCAACGCATCTTCGGTGGCAACATTCCAGAGGTCGAACGTTCGCACTTCCTGCAGTAAACCAATGTTGCCAGAAAAGAACGAGATCGGTGGTCGACCGCTTCCATGCCAATATCGCTCCCGTATCTCTCGAAGTCCAGAATGTGAGACACATAGATCAATTTTGATCGGGATATAAGCGCCGCGAACCCCATTCGGTGCTAATCGAACTAAGAGTTCTTCTCTTAGGTCTCCGGTACGCCTCTCGATTAACGGGAGCCCACCGTTTCGGAAAAGCTTAAACTCCATTCTCTCCAGGTATCCGGCAAGGTAGTGGACGCAGCCATGAAAGGATTGCTCAACCTCCAGCGATCCTGGTTCTCCGAGGTCGCGAACAAGGGTAGGAATCTCGATTTCAGTTTTCCAAGCTGACTCGAAATGCTCACGAGATGAAAATCGGCGTTGAACAATTCCAAACATCTTAACTTCCTGGAAACGATCGGTGCTTCGGCCAACTTAAAAGTGTCTAATGTTTTCTTGCGGCTCCAGATGGTTGCCCATGTATCATGTGCGCAAACCCGATCGTTCCCGATGGCTTTGGGTCCACCCATGATCATTGCTCCTGCGGCGTCGCTAACAGCAATGCCTCCAACGGGGGCCTCTTTTTGAAGATGGGCGGCGATGTCGATAACGCTGGCAAAGTTGACTGAGGTGACGTTTCCGGCTTCCGGTGCAACAATTTCGCCAGCGTGAATTCCGGCTCTCAGCGTTAACGGCTGATCTATTTTGTTTCGCAGTGCATTAAACTCGATCAAGCCGGTTTGGATCTGCTTTGCGGCGTTGAACGCTTGCTGGGGGTGATCAAAAGCGACGGTGATTCCGTCTCCAGCCGTACTATGAACGCGCCCGGAGTGTTTTTCGGCGACCTTTTCGACGAATTTGTGATACTCATTGAACGTGTATTCAATGGCGAGCGGGTCGGCACCAATCTTCATCTTAGTAGAACCCACAACATCCAGGCTTAGGAAGCATACGGATTGTTGACCCTCACGAAGCTGCTCTTGAAGATCAACGAGTCTTTTTAACAAGTCTTGCCGTGCATTGATGTTTCCCTTCTTGGCGTTCTTTTGTAGATACTTTGAATAGACTGAGTGGGCCATGAAGCCAATAAAGGCGGCGGCTGCAGACCAAACAAGGATCATTGGTGGCGAAACCTGGACATCTTGAATAAAGAAAGCAAAGGAAAAAATCGAACCCATAAGGAACGAGGTCATGCCGAAGATTAGTCCGCTGAGGAGTGCTGCTCGGTGATTCTTCGAGACAGCGGCGTTGTAGAGTGCGGCCATCATGACAATATAGGCGATAGTTTGAAAGACACCGTATTGCCTTCCGGCGATCGAAGTAATCGAATCGACTTTATCGCCAATCTTCCAAAGCAACGAAGTAAAAGTTGCAAATAGCCCTGAGAGAACAAGCCGACGTGTATCGTTCTCAAGTGCGAAATACTGTTCACGAATCTCGTCGAGAAAACTTCGCTTGACGGTTTCTCGTTCGCTTTTTTCAACAAACTTGAGGTACTCCGCCGAAACGCCGGTTGCCTCCGAAATGGCTTGGTAATCGTCGGAGTCAAGATTTTCACCCTTAATATCCCGAAGTCGCTCAGCAAGTTGCATTGCCTGAAGCACCATGGGGTCCTTCAGCAACTCTTTCGTTTCTTCTCGGCTTTTAAGGGTGGACAACTCCACGCGTAGATTTTACTACTGGATCAGTCGATTGGTTGCCGAAAACAAAAAAGCGAGGCTTGAGTCGCTCTC
Source organism: Ottelia alismoides (assembly GCA_037367405.1). Classification (NCBI taxonomy): domain Eukaryota; kingdom Viridiplantae; phylum Streptophyta; class Magnoliopsida; order Alismatales; family Hydrocharitaceae; genus Ottelia; species Ottelia alismoides. The sequence continues at coordinate 145,997 of JAZKJV010008909.1, read as the reverse complement.
AAACCTCGCTTTTTTTCAGATAACCGCCTTAACTTCGTGGGACAAGAACGGGTCCACCAAGATAGTAATCGGCATTAAACGACGGAGCGGTCGAGCCGATTGAAACCAGCGGATTATTGATCCCTGCCTCAACTGGAAGACTGGTGTAGCTTGGAACGGTGATCGGAACAACCGCTCCAGTACTATCGAGATTGTTAAGATATGAGGGGCGAGAAAGTGTAATTGCTTGGGTTGTATCAAAAACGATTTCTCGTCGATTTGCTTGAGGGGAGAGAGTCGCTGATAATTTGGAAACTTGCCACCGTTGTCGGTACAGACACTCTGAAAGTGCCATCGTAAGCAGTTCGTGCCCGCCCAAGATAAGTTCCCGTGGACGCGAAGAAATCCATAACGACATTCTTGATCGGAAGACCAGTTGATTGATTAAGTAACAATCCGATAACTCGAGCTTGTCGAGGCTTGATTTGATAGTCAGTTGTAAATTCACGGCCGTTGTAGCGTGCAGAGATCAACTGTGGAGATGGAGTTTGACGAGATCCAGCAGTAAACACTCCTGTATTGCCCGAAATAACACCAAAGTTACTTTCCGTAGAATTGACGCGCCAGTCTGATGCTTCCAAAACAACTCTCTGACCCGTTGCCGTGTATCCAACTAACTGAAACTGAGTTTGTTCCCCTGTTCGAATATTGAGTGAGTCAGCGTATGTGGGCAGAACCGATGGTACAAATCCTCCGTAAACGATCATCTCAATTTGTGGATCGCCCACGATGACAGGTCCGGTAGAAACGGGGGTACTAGTTGCTTGCTTTGCAACATTTCCACCACAACCTAGAACCGCCAGTCCAAGTGCGACTGCGCCAACCCATCTCAACTGCATCATCTCTCGCGTTATTATGCCAAGCTTTTGCCCTTTTGTACACTGATTTACAAAAAAATACATCTTTGAACCCCTTTGAACTGCTACACCCATATTGATAAACAGCAACCTCGCTTACCGAAGCAAGCAAAAGTCCAATATTAACTTATTGCCCGCAACCGTTTGGCGGTGGTGGAGGATTTAGAAAATCTTGGCTTGAATAGACAACGACGTCAGTCAGTAAGCTCCTTGCCTCGTTGCTAACAAGCGCCGGAAGTGCGGCCGTACAAGCCGAAATCACCGTTGAGTAGTCCCGACCGTTGTAGGCAAACTGTCGCACATAAAAGGTGGCCGCAGGGTCGACAATACTATAGTCAGTTCGGAATTTTACTGCCGTAGTTGGAACGGACATTCTGACCGAGCCATCTGCCGCAGATAGCCCAGTTGCAACAACAACTCCGTTGCTATCTAAGCAATGTATTCCAATTCGATTCACCAACGTACCAGTAATCAGTCGAACTCGCCCAGTGAGAACTGCTTGAGGTGAGACCACGCGAACCAGACCGCTGTATGTGATCGAGTCGTAAGTCACCTGAACTGTTCCGGTTGCACCTGTTGGTGTGGTCGACGCAGTAAGATTCCCATCGGTCTGTAGAACTCCCGCATTAACGCCTGAAATCGTCCAACCATTGGGGGTCACCGGTACCCTTTGGTTGTTCGCATTGACGCCAGATAAACGGAATCTCACTGTCTCATTGGTGAAGATATTCGTGGGGTCTACAAATTGACCAGTGTTAGGAGCAATTACTTCCAATCGAATCTGGGTCAGCGGTCCAGGATTCGGATCGGTTGTCGTTGGAGGTGTACCTCCACCTCCACCTCCACCACAGGCCCAAAGCACAGCAGAAAGTGCAAATGCTCCGACAACCCTACACTGAGACAACTTCATGAACATACAGTTTACGTCTAAAGAGTTGATTTGTTACGGAGATTCGCTCTCAGTTCCGCTCCATAGATAAGGGGCGAGCTCCTGGATTGTCCGAATCGTAAAGCCCTCATTTTTAGGCACGACAATCTCAATCGGTGCGTCTGGATTCGAAAACTCTGAAATAAACTGCAAGCAAATTCCGCATGGATACCCGTGATTTGGTGTGTAAACCGCGATTGCTTGCATCCAGCGATTTCCGGCGCTGACCGCGGCGGCAAGCGCGGATCGCTCCGCGCAGATCGTTGCTCCATACGATGCATTTTCAACATTTGCGCCGACAAAGATCTCTCCAGATTGAGAGAGAACTGCCGAACCGACGGTGTATCCGCTATAGGGCGCGTATGCGTTTAGAGAAATAGCCTTCGCCTTCTCAATCAATTCCAAGTACCGTTCGTTATCTAAACGTGGCAATCGTGACTCCTTGTCCGCCTTCGGTGGCGTCGCCATCTCGGAAGTTTTTTACCTCCGGATGTTTCTTCAAATACTCTTGGGTGATCTGTCTCAAGATTCCTTCACCCTTTCCATGAACGATTCGCACCCAAGGCACATTGCCAAGGATCGCGTCATCTAAGAAGCGTTCCAAGATTTGAACCGCGTCTTCTGCCCGCATATTGCGTAAGGTGATTTCGGTGGTTGCAGTCATCGTTTTCGAGAGTCCCATTTTGCTCTTGTTAGAGCTCGGGCTGGCAAGTTTTTGTTGAGTCGGCGAAAGCTTTCGAACATCAACCTTCATTTTTAACGCTCCCATTTGAACGAGAACCTCTTTTCCAACGCTATCTTCCAACAGAACTGCGTTTTGCTGGAAGCCGAGGACCTGGACGATATCTCCCTTGCGATAGTCAGTCTTGGATCCTGCCGCTACAGCTTTTGGCTCCTGCTTGAACTTTTTCGAAAGATCTTTACCAAGTGCATCCAGTGCCCGGAGATCCTCTCGAGATTTTTGGATTTTTTGAGGATCAGCAACTCCCTGTTTCTTCAGAGAGTCGATGACATCTTCCGCCTGGATCCGGATTTCTCGAAGTGTGGTCTCAATTGCATCATGAGAACGTTCGTTCGCACGTTTCCGGATTTCCTCCGCTTCCTTGAGCTTTCTCTCGGCTTTTGCTTCCAGATCTCGGAGTTCAGCAGCACGCCGGTCTGCTTCACTCTGAGCAGCGCGAGCTCGTTTTTGTGAGTTTTCGAGTTCTTGAAGCATTTCCGCCAAGTTTTGCTGTTGATCACTAAGCCCGGCGATCGCGCGTTCTATGACGTTCTTTTTGATACCGTACCGTTCAGCGATTCTCAGTGCTTGGCTCGCTCCCGCAGCTCCGAGAATAAGGCGATAAGTTGGTCGGAGCGACTTCGCATCAAACTCCATAGATGCGTTCGTAAACCCTTTTTCCGAGAACGCAAATGCCTTGAGCTCGCCGTAGTGAGTGCTAGCGAGTACAACTGCCTCCTTAGACTGGATCTCAAGAAGAATCGCTTGAGCAAGGGCAGCTCCTTCAGCAGGGTCGGTCCCTGCTCCGACTTCATCGAGCAAAACAAGCCCGCCCGGTTGAAGGTTATTGAGCGCCGATGCAATATTCTTCACGTGAGCCGAAAAAGTTGATAGCGACTGTTCAATGCTCTGTTCATCGCCGATGTCGGCCCAGATTTGCGAGAACGAGCCGAATTGGACATGAAGGGCAGGTGGCATCAGTCCCGATTGCATCATCGCGACAAAAAGTCCAACCGTTTTCATCGCGACAGTTTTTCCGCCCGTGTTTGGTCCCGTAATCAGAACGTTTGCATCCTTGCCAACTTCTATGTCGATCGGTACGACCGTCGCTGGATCTAGCATTGGGTGCCTTCCACCCTGAATCTTGATGAAGTTTCCTGGAACCTCCTCGGGAACGTTGGCTTTCATTTGCGCCGCTAATCTCGCCTTGGCAAATATGAGATCAAGCTCTCCCAAAAGAGTCAATGAACCAACAGTTGCATCAGAGATATGTGCAAGTTTTCTTGATAATAGAGTTAAAATTCGTTTCTCTTCTTCGCGCTCGGCTGCTTCGATTTGTCGGGCATCATTGGCGGCAGCGATGACATCGTCTGGTTCCAAGTAGAGGGTCGAACCTGTGGCACTTGTGTCGTGGATGATGCCTCGAATCTTGCCTTTATGCTCAGCTTTGAGAGGGATAACATATCGCCCTTCTCGAACGGTATAGAGCGGGTCGCTGAGATAGTCACGAGCTTTCCCGCTTACATAAGCTTGAATTCGCTCAAGAATTCGACCTTGTGCTCCTCGCTTTTTACGACGAATTTCTGTGAGTTCTGAACTTGCATCATCTTGCACGGAGCCATCGGATTCGAGACAGTGAAGCAGTTCAGCTTCAACTTTAGGCTCTGGAATAAGACCGATTGCTAAATGTGACAAGGAAGGCGATTGAGTCGGCTCCAGATACTCTTTGTAAGATCGAACTCCCTGAAGGGCAGCCCCAATCCGGTACAGCTCCTGGCCACCCAGGATTGATCCTTTTCCAGCTAGCTTGAGTGCCGGACGGACGTCGAAGACTCCATACAGTGATGGTGGCGGATTTTTCCCAAATAGATCGAGTGCTTCTGAGGTTTGGTGAATCAGTCGCCAAACCGATTCCCGCTCAAATTCGGGAAACAGCTCGCTGGCTAGCTGCTTTCCAATTTCTGTTTCGCAACACAATTCCAGGCGATTTCGAGTCGCTTGAAAATCCAATATTTTAAGTGCTCGTAATTCTCTCATCGCCTCTACGTAAGTATGATTGACATATGATCATCTCGTTATTGCTACCGGTTGCTTTTTCGCATGTCCCTCTGCAGACTGTCACGCTTGAGCCCGTCGCTGATGTTTGGGTTTACCATCGCGCGGGTGATCCGGGGGGTGACTCCTATCTGAGGGTTTGGGAAGCGGCGGAAAGTCGGTGACTTCCGATCCTTCCGAGCTTGAGAACTTCAGCTATAGTTACCTTTCTTTCAATATTAAAGGATTACCGTTAGAGAAACTGTCTGAAGCAACCCTTGAGTTGACTGCCGCCTCTAAACCGCTCGATGGTTATGACTACGGTGCCTTTCCAATCGAGGTTCTGGGTTTAAAGGGCAATCTTGATGAGAAGGCTTTTGTTTATGAAAATGCGGTTGAAATTAAACCGATCGCCAATGAGTATTTTGGTGAAGGAACCTTTGGTAAAGACTCGAATCTCATTAAGATCAACTTGACGGGCGAAAAATCCAAACTGAAGAATTACATCCTGGGTAATCGAGATCAGCTCGGAATCTCCTTAACTAGTAAATACGACATCGCAGATTTGGGAATGAAAGGCTTTTATAAAGTCTTTAGCAAAGACAACAAAGACGAAGCTGTCAGACCCAAGTTAAAGCTGACATTTGCAGATTAAAAAGCCCGCTGATTGATCAGCAGGCTTTGGTTAGTCTTGCGGGTTACCGCTTTCGGTCCATGTTGTTACCTGGACCCATGTTAGAAGCTTTTTTGGCTTCTTCCGGCATAAAAGATTTCCCTTCCTTTACTGCCTTTTCAAGTTCTGGGTCAACCGGTTTTACAGGAGGTTCCTCTTTCTCTCCGCATCCAACGAGAAAGAGATTGCCAAGTATTAGTAATACACAAAGTTTTTTCATCTCAATAGGGATACCAGCTTTCTCTCCAGTACCAAACAGTATTGTTCTGAACCGCAATGTTTCTCCACCAACCAAGTTGATTTCGCTTAATTGCTGCTGCGTGACCATCAGCGAATCCAGCAAGTGCAACGCCATTGTATCGGAATCTGGGGCTTTGCCCAACTTCCGAACCAGGCATTTGCCAATTAGTCTGAGCACCTGATGCATCGAAGTTCAAGAATCCGCCGTAATCCCTAGGAAGCGTTCCCGACGCAATTTCAGATCCATCTCGAGTAGGGATCCGGTTTACTGGGGCAGTTGTTGGAGTCCACATCCACTCTGCAGCGCCGAGGTAAGGATAGCTCCAGAAATGACCGTTTTTTGCACTTGTTCATGATCAAAACCTTTTCGGCGACATTGTCAAATGCTGTTGTGCTCAGTGGTATTCCAATTTGCGCTCCGGGTGCGGGACAATAGTTTCCTGGAGCAATATCGCTATTGATTCCGTAGTGCTGACCTTGGCCATTTGGATTTTGTCCATCCGGGTGCATCGGGTCTGCCCAAATGCCACCTAGACCCCAAGCCTGGAAAACACCAGTATTCGAAACCCCCGTCTGCCCGTTTTTAATGTAAGGATGGACAGTGGCGTACCACTGCTGTTGGGTTCCATCGCTGTCACAACCTTGCTCAGATTGCGGGAAGAGGTCATCAAAATCTGTTGTATACATCACAACGCCAGTTCCTTGGTTTTTGATGTTACTGAGACTTTGGGTTTTCTTTGCCGCACTTTTAGCTTGTGCAAAGACCGGGAAGAGAATAGCGGCTAATATCGCGATAATAGCGATCACCACCAGAAGTTCGATAAGCGTAAATGCCTTTTTCATAATTTCAACGCCTTTGTTGAGGGGGATCAGGCTCAGGCTGAGCCAGACCAACACCTACGGTTATACTCCAGATTAAAAAAAATTCAAGCTAGATAATTGAAAACATAGCATGATTTCGGACATATTTTTTTGATTTTAAGATTCGAAATTCAAGATGTGGCGACGAACCGCAATCGAGTTTTCCAAGTGCTGAGCCTTCAGCCGCTCTGCAATCCAAATAGAAAAAGATCCCTGAAGTGATTTTCGAGTTTCTCGTGAGAGAGGGTTGCAAGTGACCAGTAAATTCCAGTCTATCAATGCTTGTGAGCATGACCTCACAAGCATTGAAGACATCCACAATCATTTATTGGTCAGGGTTTGATGCTCTGGTGTAAACGTTACGTTCACTGGCGAAAACACTGGTAGTAAGCAATGATGAGTCCCGGGTAGAGTTTTCAAAATGTGAAGTTCAAGTTGATGGAGTGACACTTAAATGCAAGGAAGAGTTTACAATACGAGTGCTAGTTCGTTTTTTTGTAGCTGAACTTAGTTTTACCTTTGCCCATCGTTAACTTAGACCCTTCAATTTTGTAATCGTATTCAATTGTGGGTTGACCTTTCAGTTCTATAAATAGCTTATTGTCCGAAACTCCCCATCGCCCTTCTGCGGATTGCTCAGACATCTTTGAGAGATCAGCACCCGCGGTAGAAACTTTCATGCTTGTTTTGCAAGCACCGTTATCTTCCAATGATAAAGTTTGGACTGAATCCATTTTCCAGGTCCCAATAAGGTCTATCGGATATTGAGCACCCGCTGGAAACTTAATAGTGGCGACCTCTGGAGTCGCCTCTTCAGGATTGCCGTTGCAACCAGCAAAGCTGGTTGCAACGATTGACATAAGAATGACCTTTCGAATCACTTTTTGCCTTGGTTCTGCATGGCTTTAGAATAATCGCTACCATACTTGGCATTATTCTCTTCAATGGTTTTCCGAACGGACTCTCGCTGCTCGGGTGGAACCTTAGAAAGAGTTTCTTCGATGTTCTGTGGCTTCTTATCAGTAGGCGGGAGTGCTCCCGGATCTTCGGAAGCACAGCCTACGGCAAGCAACATGGTTAATGCAATACCGATGTATTTCATTTATTGTCCGATGAAGTTACCACAAACGTTGCCTGGAGTAAACAATCGTCCTACTTCGTAGTCTCCACTGGCTGGATCATCACTCGCAAACCGAATAATGCCCGGAATTGCGATTTGTGTACACCAGTTGAATTGAGGAGCCGTTCGGTACTTCGCACTTGAGTCCGTGAAGGCTACGTTTGCACCGTCGTTGAATCTGAAGCGAGGCATCGAGCCTGAGAGCCAATCTCGGTTTCCTACTGGGTCTGGACCGTCGCTGTTGTAGCATCGGAATCCAGCCTGTGGACCAGTAATGATTGGAGGCCAGTTGCTTCCCAAGCCTTCGCAGCGGCGAGTCGCTGGGTTGAACCGTCCCATTTCACCTGACCAGAACCACCAGCCGTGCATCATGTTCGATGCAGGGAAGCCACCAAATGGCGTTCCTACGGTTGTTAGCATCAACGTTTGCGAAATCCGCTCGATATTGGTTTGCGAAACTGAGCTGAGAGGATTTGTAGTGTTGGTGCTAGTGGCCCAGTCTACGTCAGTTGGAGCGATTCGACCGTGAATTTGATAGCTTACTCCAGTTCCACCGGCTCCTGTTGGTTGACCAGGTGAAAGCCAAAGTCCGCCTCCTCCTGCATAACCGTTGTCTCCGTTTAGACCGGATTTAATGTATGGTTGGACAGTGGATCTCCAAATGGTTTGGCTTCCACCATCTCCAGCAACTCGAAGATAAACAGCCCGAGGGAAGTAATCATCATTGTCCGCTGAGTACATGATGACTCCGGTTCCAATCTGCTTTTGGTTGGAAAGGTCTGCGGCTTTTTTCGCAGCGGTCTTTGCTTGAGCAAATACAGGGAAAAGAATAGCGGCGAGAATCGCAATAATGGCGATAACCACCAGTAGTTCAATGAGCGTAAACGCTTTTTTCATAATTTCAACACCTTCGTTGTTTGCAGCAAGGGACATCTGTCCCTACTACTACATTTCCATTATAGAAACGGATTTTTGAGAAACGAAACAGAAATTGAACCGTAAATCAAAAATTTTTAAAAGTGAGATATTATTTGATATAAAAATGGAAAAAATTCCGTGATTTCACGAAATATCATTGCGGGATGTGAGCCTAACACTCGCTTTGAACGGCATTCTTCAGCCGCCTGGTCGGTAGTTAAAGAAGGTGATGCATTTAAAGAGGCCCTTCTATTTTTAAAAATAAACATTTCCGATCTCAAGTTGATGGGTTACTGATAAACAAATCTTAAATGCTCATATTCCCGTAATATATTCAAATGAATCTCAAGCAGATTGCGTTCCTGCCGGCGACATTCTCGCTATCGTTTCTTTGTGATGCTCAGTTCAGCTCGCTAGACCCACAATATTTCTACGGTTTTGGTACATCGCGTAGTGGTCGGGGAGCATTGTTTGGAGGAATCAAGTCCCGCCAGATCGGTTTTCAGATTGGTTTGTACAATGAAATTGAGATTGAATCTCGCGACCGTGAATTTGTGCCGGGAGACACCATCACGCTAGGCGAGTATAGAACGGCTCCAGGTCTCGGATTAGATTTTCTTTACTTCACTTCTCCAAGTGAGCAGTCTTTGTACTTCGGAGTCGGCTTGTATATCCAGTCTTATTCCATCGTTGGTCGATCTCCATCAACAGGACTGTTGACAAATTTGGCAACCCGAGAGGAGATACTGCCCGCTTACACAATAGGATATTGGGGCAGCACAGGTCCGCACACATCCATTGGAATTGGGTTTCACTCCCTATTGGGATGGAATCTATCTTTCGGTATTCGAAGATAATTGTACTCATCACTATTGCGAGAGCAAGTTGCTTTCGTAGTAAAAGATGACAATGAAAGCAGTAGGTATAGCATTGAGTTTCATAGGCTTCCTATCAGCATCCGTATATTCTCACGAAGGGACAACAGATAAGGAGCCTTATTTTGGATTTGGCACTTCTACAAGTGGCAGAGGAGCGATCTTTGGAGGACTTAGACGAGATCGGCACGCCCTTCAACTCGGCTTCTTCAACAATATTGAGATGCTCTCACAAGGGCGAGCAGTGATTCCTCCGGATACGGTTTTTTTCGGTGAATACCGCACAACCATGGGAATCTCTTTCGATTATCTGTATTTTGCGTCGCCCAAAAGGACCTCGCTCTTTTTCGGAGTCGGGATTTCGATGCAACCATATACCGATATTGGTCGATCTCCTTCAACCGGGATGCTCACTGCCTTTGACTGCGGAGTGAGAACTGTTACAGTGCCCAGCTATAGTCTGGGGTACCGGACTGAGCTCCGAAATGGAAAATCGCTTGGCTTCGGCTATCATTCTCAGATGGGTTGGACTATTTCTCTGGGGACCGGAAACTAACTAGTATTTTTACCGTGGTAACCGTGGCGCAGAAAGCGCAATGATACGTTCAATCCTAGTGATACAACTAGGAAAGAGACCTAAACTAGGGCGCGGTCACGACTTCCTATTGGACCGCGCTCACTTTTTGAAAGCTTCTAGCCAAATGTCACAGCCGTATCGAATCGGGTCGGTCACGGCAACTCCAGTTAAACTCTGTAAATCGGCAATTTCTCTTTGTGCTGCCTCATCAGACAGCTCCGAAGTGTTTACCGCAATTCCGATCACTTGAGCTTCTGGGAAAGTTCCCGCTATCGTGGCGAGGCTTTCATATTGACTCATCAGAGTTGGAATCGGCGGTATCTCGATTTCTGGAAGACGGCGCAAATGGGTTTGACCTGCCTTCATACAAAGGATCAGATCGGTAGGCATGGAGCCTCGCATGAGTGGCAAAGTGGCCGTTGAACCGGGATGCACCAATGAGCCTTGCCCCTCGATGATAGTCAATTCAGAATCTTGATGTGCCAACACTTCTCGCTCAATCGCTCCCGAAGCGTAGTCCACTCTGACTGCGTCAAGCGGCACTCCAGAACCGGTTATTGTTATTCCAATTTGTCCGGTTGCCACAAAGCGAGCATCGATTCCCGCATTCCGAGCCGCTTTAAGCAGTTCCAAACCAGCAGTCATTTTCCCGACCGCCATATCTGTCCCGACCATCAAGACTCTCCGGTTTTTCAGAAGTCTTGCCGCTCCGGTACCCGTATTCAATCCGGCAGGTTCCTGGCGCAAATCCCAAACAAATTGGTCTGACATCAGGTTCGGAAATCTCGGAGAGAGCGGTTCATGGAGTCCGTTTACAATCGACAATCCTCCTTTCACCGCTTTTTCGATCTGTGTATTCCATTCATCAGGAATCCGACCTCCGGGGGGAGCAATTCCTAAAATCAGTGCTCGGGCTCCCAATTTGATTGCGTCTTCAACATCGGAGACAACTGGACAGTTGCGAGGACTACTCACTACATCTTGAACCGTCTTGCCGGCGTGAGGCGAGTCGATCACGCAAGTAACAGGGTTCGGAGAGTAACGCAAGACACCGTAACCCATTTTCCCGATATCGGCACCAAGGGCACCTTCCATAAAAATGGCGACTGGCAAATCGGGTTTAAGCATTAAGTTTTGCTCCGTGTCCTGGATTTTCGGATGGTAACACTAACCCATCTATGATCTCGGCTCCGCTCGCAGGGTCAGGATTGAGGTTCAAATGACTGTCTAAATCAATGAAATCAAAGAGTGCGCTCATTGCAGCTCCGGCGGCAATGGCTACACTCGATTCACTCATACATCCGATCATCGTTTTTAGACCAAATGCTCGAGCGGTGGCGACTATTCTGAGTGCTTCGGTGATTCCACCGCATTTCATCAACTTTAAATTCACTCCATCGACCGAGTTTGCCCATTTAGGAATATCTGATGAAAACCGGCATGATTCATCAACAAAAATAGGAAGCGTTCTTCGCGAAAACAGTTCGGGCAGAAAATCCTCTTGACCTTCGGCAAGAGGTTGCTCAATGTAATCCACACCGTTCTGAGCAAGCCATCGGTCCATCATGATCGCTTCCTCAACGGTCCAACCGCCGTTTGCATCGACACGGAGTTTCACTCCAAAAGAGTCCGAAGCTTCTTTGGCCGCCATAAAATGCTCCTTATCGTGGTCGCGACCTTCCGGTGAACCGAGTTTGATCTTGAGGCACTTTGCGCCCGTGCGCCGGAGAATATCGGGAACGCGCTCTTTTGTCACTTCAGGTGGATTGATCCCGATGGTCACACTAGTAGGAACCGCTCTTTTGGGTAGTCCTAACAGTTGATAAAGGGGTAATCCTGCGCGTTTTGCCAATAAGTCCCAGAGGGCGATATCGAGTGCGGCCATTGCGGGTGGGTCGATCCCCGCATCTTTCATTCGTTGCCAGTTATCAAACGGGTTTAGATCAGCGGCAAGTTCAAAAGCATTCAGTTGAGACTCCGCTCGCTCTGCGGTCCACTCTTTTTCCGGTTGCTGGAGCATGTTCTCCTAAACCGAAGTGCTGACCATCGGATACTTCGATAAAAAGGTTTTCCGAAGAAGACATCGTCCCTCGGCTGATCGCCAGTGGATAGAGCTTCGGTAAGGTGAGAATCCTTGTCGTCAGTTTCAAGCTTCTGGTCTCCAGATGTCTCCAACTCGGCTGATTTGCCTTTCAACTTCGAGTTCCTTTTTGGGGCCAAACGGGTGTCCGCCAAAGCCATGTCGCCATCATGGCAACTGCCTTAGCCCAGTTCTTGGTTTGGTCGCGACTTGTGAAGAGTTGCATTACTGATTGTGAAATCACCGGAATCGGGACTTCCATTCTCATTGCATCGGAAACCAGCCAGTTGACCTCGCCGGTGTCCTCAATGTAGCCCGGAACCGACTCCAGTCCTTGCTTATCGCTGTATTGCTCCGCCATGAGGTCGATCAGCCAACTCCTCACAACTGAGCCGTTTTGCCAGCATTTCAAGATTGATTCGACTGGGAGTTGTTGGTCAAATTGCTCTAGTAAGTCGATTCCTTCTCCGATGGCTTGCAGCATCCCAAACTCAATTCCATTGTGAACCAGCTTGGTGAAGTGTCCACTGCCTGGTCCCCCACATCGAGCGTAGCCTCCTTGAATAGCGAGATCAAGCAAAATCGGTTCGATTTCATCCAGTGCAACTTCGGACCCGCCAACCATGAAGCAGGCTCCATTCCGAGCTCCCTCGACTCCGCCGCTCGTTCCGAGATCGACCCAATGGAGTCCGTGCTCAATCGTTTTCTGGCTTCGACGAATAGAGTCACCCCAATACGAGTTCCCCCCGTCAACAATAATGTCTCCAGGCTCCAAAACTTCGATTAGTAGATCCAGCATTTGGTCAATTGCTGGTCCGGCATGGATATAAACGAAAACCTTTCTTGGGCGTTCAAGCTCCTTTAATGTCTTCAGTTCGTTACTGTATCGAAGCTCCCTTTCAATAAGATCTTCCGATGGAGGCGAAAGATCAATACCCACGACTGAATATCCTTTGCCGAGGGCTTGCCAAGCCAATCCTCCGCCCATTCGTCCGAGCCCGACTACGCCGAATTCTTTTGCCGCCATTGCCTCTTGAAGTTACCTGGAATGCAACCTAATCTATAGCTACATCGTTGAACTACAGGTACCCTGTCCGGTAGGAGCACCATTGCAAGCGTTTCTCGAATTTCTCAAGAATATGGATCAGCACCTGGAACATTTGACGTCCCAGTACGGCTTGATGGTTTATCTGATCCTTGCGGCAATCATCTTTGCGGAAACCGCTTTTGTAATTTTCCCTTTTCTGCCTGGTGACTCTTTGCTTTTTATGATCGGGTTATCAGTGCTCGGGAGAAAGGCGGGATCAACGTCATCTTGGTGTTCCTGATCCTCACTGGAGCGGCGATTCTCGGTAATGTTGTCAACTATTGGATCGGGAAGTTTTTTGGCGAGAAGCTGTTTAAAACGGTCAAAGCTGAAAATTTTCTCACAAGAGAATCTTGATAAAACCCATGCTTTTTTCGAGAAACATGGACCAAAACCATTGTTGTGACTCGATTTGTTCCTGTGATTCGCGCATTTGCGCCGTTTGTTGCAGGAATGGGCGCAATGACATTTCCGAAATTCATGGTTTACAACGTGATCGGTGGTGTGGCTTGGGTTGGGATTTGTACGTTTTTGGGCTACTTCTTGGGCAATATTCCAGCGGTCAAAGAAAATTTTGAGCTTGCGATCGTCTTACTGGTCTTCCTCTCTGTCCTGCCGATCATCTGGGAAGTCATTGCGCACAAGCGCAAAGGAAAGGCTCAGTCAGCTAATACAGAGTCATAGACTGCGAGCAACTCTCGGAGGTGCCGAGCCATATCGGTCGGGTTCTTCCAATAGTTTTCATAACCACGCACGCTGTAGTTGTGAACGATTTCATCGTGCCGGAATTCTTCAATTCTGCGGCAGAGCGCATCAACGTCTCCCGAATGGAAAGTGGTACCGCACCCGAGCCTGCGCACAGTATCCGCGCCCGCATTAACGTCTGACGAGATGACAGGAATTCCGAGAGATGCGGCTTCATCCACCACCATCCCTTGCACTTCGTACCAAACAGACGGAAAAATGAGGCACCGAGCCTCTCGTAGAAGTTCACGAACTTCGTGTGGCTCTCGCCATCCGCGCATCTTTGCGTTTGGGTTAGCAACCCTTATTTCATCGACAAGTGCCCCCGTTCCAATAAACATCGCTTCAACGCCGGCTCTTCGAGTCGCTTCTGCGACCAGTCCTGGTGCCTTCTCGGGGCTATATCTCCCTGCGAAAACGAATGCGCTGTTCTTTTCGGCCTCTACACGCGGACTACGTTGAGTGCTGATTGGATTGTGAACACGATGAATTTGGACAGACTCGGGCAGATACGGCTTTAAGATCCGTTCACTGAGTGCGCTTACGGTGATGAAATGCTTCATCTGGCTGGGTATCTTCGCATGCTTGACTTGTATCAAGTGACGAAGCATGAACCAATTCTTCTTAATGAAGCTTCCGCCCGTACATGAGGTTGAAAGGCACCCGATGCCCAATCCTCTCTCTGTGCATATTTGCTGAGTCGAGTGGTTATAGAATCCTGCTGTCGGGCAGGCAATTCCGAAATCGTGTCCGGTGAAAACGAACTTAAATCCGCGCTTATAAATACACGGCATAAAACTAAGTGTCGAACTATCTCGCCAGCTGTGAATGTGGATGACCGTATCCTTTGGATCGTATTGTTCCAAGACTTGGTCAAACATGGTAGCAACTTCTTTGTTTGAAAGTCCCGCAATGATTGCCTTGCTAATTTGGCGATCTGTAACCTTCTCTTGATCAAGTGTTGTAACGGTCAAGTTTGGTTTTTCTGTAAGGAAGCTAGCCGGGTGACCGACCGAGGCGAAGACATGAACGCTCTCTACGTGATCGCAAAGTGCTACAGCTGACTCTAAAGCGACTTTTCCAGCACCACCATTGATAAACGCATAGTCGGTAACGATAATGACCTTCATAAACCACCAATCCCGATCCATCCGGCAGCGTCAGCAAAATCGTCAAACGTTCTCATTTCGGCAGGAAAATTCGCAATGATCTGTTCACCATACCGCTTTGTTCGAACCCGAGGGTCAAGAATTGCAATGACTCCTTTGTCGGACAAAGATCGGATCAGCCGTCCCGCACCCTGCCTCATGATCATTTTGGCGTTTGGAAGGGTGTGGTTTGCAAACGGATCCATCCCGTTGATAGAAAGATAGGCCATTCGAGCGATTTGGCTGGGTTCGGTCGGAACCTCAAATGGGATCCGTACTAAAGCGACGCAACTACACGTTTCGCCCGGTGCATCAAAACCCGTCCAGAACGATCTAAGAGCAAACAAGGAGGCATAAATGTTCTTTTTGAATTGTTCGCCAACCGTCGCAACGCCGGTTTTCCCTTGCATCAGAATGGGATATTCTTCGGAGAGGCGCATATGTTGGCGCACACCTTCCATCTCCTTTCGAGAGTGGAATAGTGCGAGAGTTCTACCCTCACTGATCTCAATAATCTGGCTCAATTCTTTGGCGATTGCCATGTAATATATCTGTTCCATTTCCCCCTCCCGGCATTGGGTTGGATCGGGAATCTGACCGGGTTTTGGGATGTAAAGAGCGGCTTGGGTCGAGAAAGTCGAATGGGCTCGGCAAAACTTCCCGGAAATGTGGATTGATACCTGTTACACGTTCGAAATGATCAAACTCGCCGTCGATCAGCAGTGTTGCAGAAATTGCTGCGGCTGGACGTCGATCCCAAAATAACTGATTCAGTGGCTGGGTAAGGTCAATTAAGTCATTTCTGAGCACCACATTCTCTCGAAAAGAATTGATGAAACTGACACTTGAGCGGGATGGAGATGAGAGTTCGTGAGCCCCAGTGGCAAAGTCTCGGACGAAGGAAAGATAGTTTCGACTCGCTTCTGAAACTTGCTTAGCAATTGGGCTTCGAGATTCGTTTCGGTACCGTTCGATCCGGTCGGATGCGGCCATGTAAAAACGATCACAGGCTTCACGAACGATGGAGGAAATTCGGTTCACTTCTTCGGCATATTGCTTAGAGCTGACTTGTTGAACCGCGGGATGTTCGTCAACTTCAAGCGGGAATACAGCCACGATTCCCCCCTTTTCCACTCGTTGAGAAAGTGCTGCTAAATCATCTGCAGCAACCGCAGCACTCTTTCTCAGAAGCTCAACCGATTGTTTCCATTCAAGTCCTTCTCCCATCGAATGAGCGAGCGGCTCGACTAAGCTTTCGAGGCGTTGAGAAATACCAACGAGTCCGTTGAGCTTAGGTATTGATAACTCAAACTCAAGTCCATTTAGGGCAGCAGATGGAAAGTCGTGTGCTTCATCGATCATCAAGAAGTCGTAATTGAACAGTAGCCCTTCTCGTCCTGAGTCAGGATCTGCGCTCAGAGCATCGCTGATCGTAACGCTATGGTTGGTGATGACGACCTTTGCCTTTTCTAATTTTCGCCGCGCTTCATAGTAGTAGCAATCTTCGTATAGTGGACAAGCACGGGCAGGACAAACGGTCGGAACCTGCACCCTCGACCAAAAACGGTTCAAGTCTCGATCCGGCTTCCTAATCAGCTGCCGAAACTCCGACTCTGTTCCCTGTTGTGCTCTACGCCGGAAATTGTCAACCTCATCTGGCATCGCTTCATCAAGGCCGAGCAAGCAAACGTATCGCTGGCGCCCCATAAGGATTGCTGTTTCGACATGTTCATCGAACAAGCTCAGCGCAATCGGAAGATCCTTTTGCCAATACTGGTCAGCCAAAACGTTAGTGTAAGTCGCGACGACTGTCCGCTTATCGTTGGCTATCGCGTTGGCAAGTGCCGAAACGAGGATCGCCAACGATTTTCCAAGCCCAGTTGGGGCCTCGAACACACCGGTTGAACGGTGTTCGATCAAATCGCTTAGGAGCAAAGAGAGCTGAACTTGATCTCGACGAGAGTCAAACTGTTGACGAGAGGATAACCGCAGAAAAGCCTGTTCAATAAGTTCTGCGGCTGACACTTTTTCATGTTACCGGCGCATGATTGCAATTCATTGCCAAATGCCCTGTATAGTAGCTGAAGAAGATGATGTTTGCGCTTTGTTCGATCGTTATGTCTAATTGGTTCAGACCTCTAGTCACGCCTTACAAATCTGAGGCAAAGCTCATGGCGCGGACAATCACAACTTCCAAATCCACTTACATTCCGAACGAAGTTTTTGACGCAGAAATTGATCTTCAGGCAACTTACGATAATCCGTTTGATTCAAATGATGTGAATGTTCGAATCATTGTTGAGAATCCAGACCAGACCGTGACCGAACAGCGAGGGTTCTTCACAATGTCGGGGAGCCGAGACAAGGCGGAAGGAAAAGAGAGAATCCAACTGTCCAAGCCGCATTGGCGAGCGAGGCTCTCGTTTGCGAAGCCCGGTCAATACCGCCTCAGCGCACTGGTTAAAGATCGGAGTGGAACGTCTTTAACAAACTCGGTTACGATTACCGTTGAGAACAAGCAACCGGAAACTGGATTTGTACAAATTTCGAATAGTGATCATCGATATTTCCAACTTTCAACCGGCGAAAGTTACTATCCCATCGGGCTGAATCTTTGTTGGGGAGGCGATGAAGGCACTTTTGCATATGATCGCTGGCTAGACGAGATGCAAAAGAACGGGATGAACTTCTTCCGCCTCTGGTTGAGTCCAGCATGGGCAACATTCGCAACTGAGTTGGGTGGTAAGAGTCGAGAGGGTCGAGGCTTAGGCGTCTATTCGCTCGAAAACTTGTGGAAATTGGATTACGTTCTGGATGCAGCACGAAAGCGTGGAATGAAGGTCAAGCTGTGTTTCGAGTCATACAACATTCTGCGAGACAAAGATGCATCGAACTATTGGGAGCAAACCCCACATAATGCCGAAAATGGTGGTCCGTTAGTCTCTCCCCAGTCGTTCTGGACCAGTCCTGAGATTTCTAAATTGTTCAAACAAAAACTGGACTATCTTGTCGCCAGGTACGGTGCTGATCCAGCCGTGTTTGCGTGGGAGTTTTGGAATGAAGTTGACCTCACTCGCAACTTCCCTGCTGCAGAAGCGAAAGATTGGCACCAAGAAATGGCTACTTATCTTCGCAAAATCGATCCATATAAACATTTGATCTCGACGAGCTTTGCAAATTCGATGGGCACCAAAGAGATTGATCTCTTGCCAGAAATGGATTTCACCCAGACCCACAATTACAACTCTCCTGATGTGCTCAGTCAAGTGGCAATTCAGCAGTCTCGAAAAGGAAGTTGGGGCAAGCCGCACTACGTCTCCGAAATTGGGGCCGATTCTGGCGGTCCGCGTGGAGACGATGATCCGAAAGGCTATCAAATTCATGATCCGCTCTGGCTCTCAATCTGTATGGGTTCGAGCGCTAGTGCTCAACCCTGGTGGTGGGACAACTATATTGAGCCGAAACAACTCTTCCCTATCTTTGGAGTTGCGGCAAACTTTGTTAAAGGGATTGATTGGCAGAATGAGCAATTCCGTCAAACAACGCCCAAATTGAAGTTCATTGATCCTACGAATGCGAAAGGTCGAAAGGACCTTTCGATTGGAGGCGGTCCTGTAGAGTGGAAAGAATCTGAGTTTAATCGACCTCGAACGGTTAGCGTTTCGAGTGCAGGAGCCAAAGGACAGTTGCCGCTTGCAGGCAATCTTCACGGCCTTAAGAGTCACCCTGACTGGCATAATCCAGTAACTTTCAACACAGATTTTGATCGTCCTACCGTACTAGAGGTCAGTGTAGGTGGAGTCTCAGGCTATGGCGGAGCAGCACTCGCCATCGAGATCAACGGTTCTCGCTATCTGACCCGGAACTTCGATGATCCGGATGGAGAACAAAAGACCGATACGTTAACCCAATACGATGGAACCTACCGGGTAACGATTCCGGCCGGCAAGCGAAAAGTTGTCGTCAAAAACATTGGAACCGATTGGATGAATGTGAGCTACCGATTTAAGGACGCGTTGCCAGCAACAACACCTCCGATCGTAACTTGGGGCACGGTTGGAAATACAGTGGCTTTGGCATGGTTACGACACGAAGACCGAACCTGGCGGCGGATCTGTGCACTCAAAGAGTCGACGAAGCCAGTGCCGGCAACCTCGCTACAGCTTTCAGGATTGGCAAGCGGAAACTGGCGAATCGAGTTATGGGACACATGGAGCGGAAAGATCATTTCTTCCACCACTCAGAGAGTCAAAATTAACGGCTTGCTGAACGCCGATATTCCGATTATTGAACACGATATCGCTCTTAAAGCCGTAAAAGTAGTCACTCAGTGAAGTTTTCAAAGGATATTCAGGACGTCGATTTTATCGTTATCGGAAGCGGCTTAGCTGGACTCAGCTTTGCGCTATCGGTTGCAGATCACGGGAAGGTTTGCGTTTTGACCAAGGCGGAGGTCACTGACTCCAACACACAATGGGCTCAAGGCGGCATTGCGGCGGCTGTTGGTGAATCGGACAATTGGGAACTGCATGAGCAGGATACTTTGATTGCTGGTGCTGGGATCAACGATCCTCAGGCAGTTCGGTTTCTGACTCAAAATGCACCTTCTGCCATTCAGTGGTTGGTTGATCTTGGAGCTCGGTTTGATCAAGACGCCGGCGAGCTCTCTCTTGGTTTGGAAGGCGGACATAGCCGAAGTCGGATCGTAAAACACGCGGACAAGACGGGCTGGGAGATCGAGCGAACCATGGTTGCCGCCGTCCATCGTCATCCAAATATTTCTGTTTTTGAAAAAAGCTTTGTGACGTCGTTGATCGTTCAAGATGGCGTATGTTGCGGTGTTTCGGCGCAAGTCGATGGTCTTGGTTTAAGACACTTTCGCTCACGTGCGGTCATGCTTGCAACTGGCGGATGCGGCCGACTCTACCAACACACTACAAATCCGAGAGTTGCAACTGCCGATGGAATCGGTCTGGCGCACCTCGCCGGTGCTGAGATTTCCGAAATGGAATTTATGCAATTCCACCCCACCACGCTTTATCATCCTCAACTTCGTAGCTTTTTGATCACCGAGGCCGTTCGAGGTGAAGGAGGAACGTTGCGGAACCATCTCGGGCGTCGGTTCATGTACGATTACGATGAGCGCTTGGAGCTTGCACCAAGAGATATCGTAGCCCGTGCGATTGATTCCGAGTTAAAGCGTTTGGAGACTTGGTGTGTTTACCTCGATACCACCCACATAAAATCGGAGGTACTTCAGCACGAGTTTCCGACGATTTGGGAGAAGTTGGAATCAATCGATATCAAGATGGATCGAGACTGGATACCGGTTGTTCCGGCTCAGCACTATTCCTGCGGTGGAGTGGTGACGAACCTTCAAGGTGAAACCACGATTCCAGGACTGTACGCTGCCGGAGAAGTTGCCAGAACTGGAGTACATGGTGCGAATCGTTTGGCGAGCAACTCTCTTTTGGAAGCACTCGTTTTCGCAAAAGCAGCCTCAGAAAGTGCAGTTCATCGTTCACAAATTCAGATTGATGAATTCCAAGCCACTGAGCGAAAGTGTATTCAAGAGGCAGATGCGGTCCGAATTCGGCGAGCACTTCAGAATGCAATGATGCGAGGAGCGGGAATTGTTCGAACGAATGAAGGACTTCAAGAGTGCTTGAAAACCGTTCTGAAACTTCGCAAAGAATATGACAAGCTTCCAAGTGCTCCATTTGCACCCTATCCATTAGAAACCGACAACCTACTGATGGCGGCTGAATACGTTGTTCGAGGAGCGATTGATCGACGAGAGAATATCGGACTTCACTTTAACCAAGATTTACTTACAGATTCGGTTCCGAATACTTAGCACTTGAGGCAGTGTTGGGTAAAGCATCAATCCAATCTGGAACGTAAAGGCTTGCGGTGCATTTATCCATTCTTTCGGGTTCAAATCGCACTTCGAAGTATCCGATCTGGGTTGTGTGGAACAGAGATTTAAGGTTCTTAATGCTGCTAAATCCAAGTCCATAGCTTGACTCTATTCCAAATGTTGAAATCAATCGATCTTTCGGCATCCAAGCGAGTTCTAGTCCTCCTTCCGTCTGTTGCGCCCAAATCGAAAGTTCACTGAGAACTCGAATTTCACTGAGCCAATTGGTGAGTATTGGGTCGCGATCGGAGGCGAGAGTGAGGTTAAACAGTCCCTTACGAAGGCTAAGCAACGGCTCCAGGAACATTTTCGGCTGAGGCTTCTTCACCGAAAGTTGCTGCCACCGATACAAACCTCGCTCGGCAGCTAATCCAGCTTGAAAGAACGCTGACTGAAAACGAGATTGAATTGAGCCACACAAGGCAGTGCCAATTCCGGCAATCGCCTTGACCCGTCTTTCGTCATCTCCTTTTACATTGATCGAACCCGAATATGGGTCCAGACGCCAGAACAAGCTCTTTAGTTGTGGGTCCTCAATGACATCGGCCGAATCACTGGCTCTTAATGACTGAGATAACAGCCCATGGATTGCAGTTTCCAAGGTTCCTTTGCCAGCGGCATCGAAGAAAACCGAGAGTTTCGAATTCGGCTCAGGATGGATCGGTTGTTTATCATAAAAGACTTGCTGAAGCTGCTTACCAATTGAAGTTTGAACTTGTGGTCGAGCCGAGAGCGTGTTTGAAAGAGCGAGAGAAACGATTTCTAAAGGACGGTCCCAACTGTAGTTGCTGACTAGCGCGTCTGAAAACTCTCCGATGCTAAGGCCCCTTCCAACAGGAATTCGAACCACCGGTAGGCGCACCTTGAGGTTCGGTTCTTCGGTGAAGATCAAGGGCTCATTACCGAGAGGAGAGGGAAATGTTCGAAATTGAGATGAAATTTGCACCGGATATCCGCCCAGGACAGCCAAGTACAACGAGACGGGAATGACCGCGTGCTTTCGCGGAAAATTCCAGGTCACATTGAGCCCTTGAGCGTCTTCTTCGATTTCCGGTGTTGTTGAATCTCCGACCGGGGAATACCAAATGTCTTCGAAATCTTTGCAACGTTTGGTGAGTCTTCCGAGCGCAGAAGCGGTTGTGGTTTGAATAGGCTCTAGCCCGAACGGTAGAGAGAACCGAACCCATCCTTTAAATTTCCGATCCGAGCTGATCATCCAGTTACCTGGTGAGCCGGTGACGGTAAGTTCCGCTTTGGAATCCGGAAATCCAAAAACAATCGGCGGTTGTCGGTCCTGGAATGAGAGTGAAATCCAGTCGGAAGCGGGCGTAGGGACCTCTTTGCCAACACTTCCCTCGGTCCAAGAGAGAAGCGGGCTGCCAGTTGAAGTTGTCTTTAACTTGACTCCGGCTGGAAAGTAAGCGCTAAATCCGTAATCGAATAGGTCGAAGCGAATTTTTGAAGGTAACCCGGCTCCTCCTTCGCAAACGACAACTTGGTGCCAATTTGAGATCTGTACGGTATTCCATTGGTTCAGCTCCTTCACGAACTGCAAGCGGTCGGCATCAGGATGGTTTGCCTTAACCCCCTTTGGTGAGATCTGAAAGCCGAACAAATCAACTGATCGACGGTAGCCGAATCGTCCAAAGCCCTCTTCTTGAGCCAGCGACAGGCAAACGAGGACGAAACTAGTTACGAGAAAAACTAACCACCGTAAAGCCAAGGCGTTGCGTTGCACTCGGCAAGACGAGACCGATTTCTGGGAGTCCGGGTTTAAGGCGGTAGGCAAGCAACCAATTGTAGTCCAAGAAGGTCTCGCCGATAAAGCTATTGATCGTATATTGATTGCTGATTCTCCATTTCGGTGAAAAACGGAGAGATGCGTCGGTGAAGAGGTTGTACCGATCAAGACCCAGGCTCTGACTGTAGTTGACGGATACATCGTAGTTTCCACGGAAGAAGTTCGCTTGAGCTGAAAGTCGGTTTAATCCTAGAGCCTGTTCGGTAAACCCGTCGTAGGTGTAGTCATACATGAAGGTTGTTGTAAATCCTTCACTGAAAGTTTTAGTCAAGGAGACGTTTCCATTAACCGCGAGAGGCGTCGCAAGGTTGGTTCCAAATTGTTGGTTGAACGTGATACCGGCGAGAAGCGATTGATTTCCTTTTAGGTTGATTGTGTTTGTTTGAAATCGCAATCTTGCCCCAAGACCTGATGATTGTTCGGTTGTTGTCTCGCTTACATTCCGTCCGAAACTAGCGTTTAGACCGTAGAACATTTGCACTGGTAGCTTGCCGACTTTAACCGGGTCGTGCTCTGCGAAGGCGAAATAATCCTGGCGATCAACTTTGGAGCCTCGTAAGGCTCGTTGGTTTGACGCTGTAAAGGTGTACTGAAACGCGTCGGCTTGCCGATTGAGAGTGACCGACGAGATAAGGCTTCTGGCTTGAGGTGAGTCAAGAACGAAATTTGCATTTGTTTGAGAATTGAACCGGGCAAATTGCCGAAAACCCAAGTTAAAGTCATCGCGTCCGACGCCGGTCACCACAAAACTTCCTAGGCGTTCATCTCTGGCATTCCAGTTTTGCTCAAAGTCGACGAAGAACCCTCGGTTGAGGTTGATCCCACGTCCGAAATTCTGACCCGTTCGGAAGCGGAAATTGCGAGTTTGGTCTCTCTCTAGCGATATGTACGCTGGATAGTTGACCGTGAACGCACTGTTGTTAACCCCTGCCCATTCAGAAATCGGGTTTTGGTTCAAGCTGTTAAGGTCAAAGGTTAGCAAGCCTTGCCGAAAGGCTGACCCGGGAACGTATAACTTTGCCGACTGAAACTGTACCGTTCTGCGACTAATGACCAGCATCCGCTTTGCGGTGACCCGGTACATGTTATAGTCGTTCTCCGACTCTTGGTCATATTCCGCCTCCGTAACGGCAATGATTCCATCTCGAACCTTTTTGAAGTTAAAGATCGATGGGTTGATTTTCTTCGTCGGAAATCTGAGTCCGCGAGGCGTCACTTCCATGATTCGAGGTAGCTTTCGGGTTGGGGCAGGGATAAAGCCAAGGTCGTAGTCGTACTTTTGCAGAAAGAAGACTCCGGCGCGATAACCGATCCGGTCAAAAGGGACGGTTTCAACGACCGTAAATCCGTAGGCGACTCGATTCCGGATATCGATATAAAAATCATCGAAGAGAACTTCGTTGTTTTCCCATTTCACAATCGCATCGCGAGCGCGAATCACTTGCTCGCCGTATGAAAACTGAAGCTCCTTTGCTTTGACGTTATAGTTCAGAAATCTTGCTTTGACCCCTCGATTCACTGCCGATGCAGTGGCGATTTTGTCGCGGAAAACGTACTCCAGGCTCTGTGTGGATTCAATTTCAATAAAGTCGTTGTTAGAGGCAAGTTGATCTCGACTCTTTACAAATTCAACATCGATTACTGACGGGTTTGATGTGGTTGAAATTTCTGCAGCAGTGATTCTGGCGGTACCGGTGATGTTTCCTGCGATCAGGATCGCACGGGCAATCCCGTTTTGAGTGGTAACAATGGTTTCTCGGAAGTTGCCAAGCGTGGAACTAAGGAGAATTCGAGTTCCGTCTGGAACGAGCTTTCCATCGTTACTTCGAACTTCGAGAGTGATGGTTGTTGCACTGCGTCCGTCGGCGACGAGTTGATCAGGAAAAGCCGAAAGACGGATGGTTATGACCGCGAAAGCGTGGGCAGGAATGAGCAAAAGCAGGAACAAGAGCGCTTTTCTCATTGCTGGTATTTTAGACGATTCTGTGAATCACCGTTACGGTCGATTTTAGTGTTTGTTGAATTCAATTCTCCGCAGATTTGAAATCGGCCTCTGTTCACTACTGCTGTCCAGATTGAGACTGTTATCGTATGATAGAAGGTCATGACTACGAGTAGCAATTATCCTCGTTCCTGGGATTTGATTACGATTGACACGAGTCTGTTAGCTAAGCGCGGAAAAAGTGTTCTTGCTGGATGTTTCGGTCTGTTTTTCGTTGATTTGTGTTATTCCGTTTTTGAAGATGCTCTCGGAATCAGGGATGACTCGGCTTCTGCTTTTTTTGCGATCCTGATGGTCGTTGCAATCATTTCCTGCTGGGTCTACATCGCGAGGTATGTCAGGCAACTTGGCGAGTTTGTTTCAACTTATCGGCGCGAATCGATGTTACTCTCTCCCAGAAAAATGGGATTCTGGTCTGGATTTCCGGTTGGTGGAACCGTTGTTTTAAGTTACTTTCTGGAATATGTTTTACTGCGGACCATCGAACCGCCGCAAAAGTCCATGCGCTGGTACAGTGTTGCATCGCGCTCTCGCCTGGGGACAATGTTGGTCTATGCGGCGTCAGTGTCGTTAATTGTTGACTTTTTAGTGATGGCTTCATTCATACCTCCCATTCCCGCTCTAATCGCATCCAAAGTCATGAATCTTGTGTTCATCACTGTTTTAGGTGTTAGTGTGTTTCAGGTGCAGAAACAAGTCGAAGCTCTGGCTGCTACATCGCGTCGAATGTTGTGATTCGCTTGTCTAAGAATTGTTTAGTAGCGGCGTAAAGCGGATCGGTCGCATCTAAACTCTTTAAAAATCGACTTCCAGCAATTTGCGTTTCATATGATAGTGGCAATTTTAGTTCAGTTGAAGCATGCATTGCCTTGGCGATTAAATCGTCAATTTCGGGACTCCTTTTCCAAAAGAAGTGCCACTTTAGCATGTCGACTGCATCGTTTATCCGGTCGCTATGATCTCTTCTCAAAAGTTCGACTCGGGCGAATTGCCTTCGTCGAAATGAAGTTATTGATAGCATGATATGAATCATTGCCAAAGTGGTGAAGAACAGCGTTCCCCAAAGGCTTGTTTGTCCAACAAATGCCATACCTAGGCATGCCGGAGGGTCAAAAATTTGCCCGAGAATGAAGTCTCCAGGATGGGACCGCACTCGCAACTCCGTTACGGATAATTTATGAAAATCCTTTGACTGTACGAACCTAGGCATTTAATTGCTCCAGCAAAACTGTTGGCTTCAAAGATCCATTTGATTTAAATCGTTGCATTTTCACCTAAATTTTTGAGTCAACTTAAAGGAGTTTTCATCTATTGAATAAAGCCTTTTAGTCGTTGGCCGCACTATTTAATAGTTTAACGACCAAGAAGCCGGGTTGTCGGTTCAAAAAGCGGGTCATCCTTCTTGAGTGATTTTAGAAACCGATTAGCACCGATTTGGAGCTTTGTAGAGAGTGGTATCTGAAGCGTTTGGGAATCGAGCATTGCTTGAATAAGTAACTGGTCAATCTCGGGTGTTCTCCTCCAAAATTGGTGCCATTTCAGCATGTCTGAGACGTCCTCAATCCGAGTAGTGTTGTCTCGACGGAGGAGTTCGATTCGCGCATTATGCCTTCGGCGATAGGCAAAGTTGGTTGACCAAATGTGCAAAAACCATAAAGCGATCCAGATTGATGCAACGGGCAGCGTTTCTCGAAAAAAGAAGATCCAGATCAAACAGTTCACCGTTTCTAATGGGAACGTATAGTGTGAATCTTGGTAAGCAGAAACACTTCGCAGTTCGTCAACCGTTAATCTGCTGAAGTCTTTTCGATTTCTAAACCATTCCCGCATCAGAACCCAGGCATTACACCTTTGATCCGAAGCTTCAGCGAATACACCCCAGTCCGAGCGGTGACGTACAAAGTCGAGCCGTCTTCGGCGAAGCAGAGATTCGCCGGAGCTTCTGGAAATGGGATCGTTTCCAATAGTGACCCCGAATTTTGATCATAAACTCGGACGCCGTCGGCACATGCCGCCCAGACGTTTCCTCGGTTGTCGATCCGGATACCGTCGGCGCTTGGTGCTTTCACTTTCCACTCCGAGACACCACCGGGATAGGTGAACTTTGAGAGTGTTCCTGCGCCCGAGTCGGCAACAAACAAATGATTTCCGCGCGAGCTAAAGACCACTCCGTTCGGCTGATCCTCGCCGACCACAAATTCAGTGAGTTTTTCAGTTTCTGGGTCGAGGATGAAAACCGACTTCTTGCCGTATTCCATCTGGTTCGGTCGGATTCCGTAGGATGGATCGGAAAAGGCGACTACTCCGGTTCGAGGGTGAATGGCAATATCATTTGGGCTGTTGAGCTTCTTGCCGTTGATTTCCGATGCGATAACGGTGATATTGCCGGATGGATCGGTTTTTCGAACAACTCGGCTTCCGTGCTCGCAAGTATAGAGGTTCCCCTTTTTATCCAGAGTGAGTCCGTTGGAGTTAAACGAGGGCTCGCGGAAGACTTTGACCTCTTTGCCGTCCCACTCATAAATTCGGTTTGCCGGGATGTCGCTGAATAAAAGCGTTTTGCGCTTAGTCCAAACTGGCCCCTCGGTAAATCGGAACGCCTGCGGCAACTTCTCAATTTTCGCCCCTGGGGCAACAAATGAATCTTCCATCAAAACAGCGAGCAGCGCGAGCATGACAATAGTTTAGCCCCGTTCTGCGATCTCGTTTAGCTCTTCCACTTCTTCGTTGTGATGTCGGAGCGCATCTTTCAGAGTTCCTCGCAGTTCTTCGGAAAGCGGGGTTGGCGTAAAGGTAGGGACACCAACAATCTTTTGAGAAGCCACGATCATCATGCCTCGGATCTGCTTTTCTTCAGCGAGGTATTGCTCAAGTTTGTTTCGGACGCGAAAGAGGATCAAAACGCTGATGATACAAACTGCAACAGCAACATACTCCCAAATCATCAATGAACGCTTCATTTTTGCATTCACGAACGGAACGATGGGGACACAGGCAAGCGAAATCGCTCCGGTGATGAAAACTAAGTTTCGGAAAATCCCGAGTCGTCCCCGGCGTTCAATTTGTTCGGCTCCGATTCTTAGAATGGCGGAAAGAGACCGCATATTAGCGTCTCGGGTGAGCTTCGAGTACGCATTTTCGATCTCAGCGATCGACATAACTTTTGATGGCATTGCTAAATTTCACTCCTCCTCATTAAGGGTGACACCCCTATGTTAAGCTTTCTGACAGAAGGTGTCAAGTTTTGGGTTTACAGCAAGAGCTTGTTCAAGTCTTCGCTTGTATTCCCGTTTTGAGATTTCGAACGCTCCCAACGACTTTAAGTGGGGGTTCATGATCTGCGCATCAAACATTACGAATCCTTGTTCTCGGCACGCTTCGACCAACGCCCACAATGCGACTTTCGACGCATTCGTTTCTCGATGGAACATAGACTCCGCAAAAAACGCGCCACCCAGCGCAATTCCATAGACCCCTCCGACCAATTGCCCATTGCGCCAGCACTCTGCACAGTGCCCAAACCCGTGATAATGTGCCTCGGTATACGCTCGAATGATGCCTTCGTCAATCCAGTTTTCACCCGGTGGGCGAAGGCAGCCTCGCATCACCTCCTCATAGGCGGTATTGAATCGAACTTCGAATATCTGTTGATTGATGGTCTTACGAAGGGACTTTGAAACGTGAATTCCTTCGATCGGAAAGAGGCACCGTCGGATTGGCTCGAACCAATCGACATGATGTGTTTCCTCATCCGTCACCATCGGAAACCAACCCACAGAATAGGCGTGGATCAGCATATTGGCCGTGAGTTCGGAACTCTTCACCGTTTTGATTATGTCTTTTTACATGAAGTCAAGTCGCTTTAGTGAATCGTGTCAACAAATTTCAATCAACCGACTATAGAATAGGAGAGCATGATTTTTACTGCACTGTTTTCGTCGGCAATGATGCTGACTGCCCAACCTTCATTGGTCCCTGGAAGGGCGACTTACGGTAAGTGGAATTCATCGGTGCTCGGCGGAGGTGGCTACCTAATGAACACCGTTTTCGCGCCATCAAACCCAAAAGTGATGTACACGTTTGTGGACGTGGGGGGTTTATATCGCAGTGATAACGGTGGAAAGTCTTGGAGAATGCTTCATGGGGGGCTACCCGAAAGCGTGACAGTTGGCATTGCAGGTGTGAGTGTTCATCCAAGCGATGCGATGAACGTTATTGCCCTTCACGGTGACCAATGGTTCGAGCCAGACGGCATCGTTAAATCGACGAACGGAGGCAAAACTTGGAAACGTGTACTCAAAGCGTCGTTCTTTGGCAATGGTGATTACCGGTGGCAAGGAAACCGAATTGATCGCGATCCCAAAAATCCGAATCGGCTAGTCGCAGGCAGCGTTCGGGAAGGAGTTTTTCTTTCTGAAAACAATGGTGACACATGGAAGCCGCTTGGACTCAAAGAGACATTTTTCAATCATGTTCAGTTTGATCGTACCGATGGTAACGTGATTTATGTTTGTGCTACGCCATGGAAGGGGTGGGCTCAAGGTGGCGAGGTTTCACTCTCTGGTGGCTTTTTCCGGTCGATTGATCGCGGCAAGACTTGGAAGAAAATTGCTGAAAAGGCACCGAGCGAAATGTTCCAACATCCCAAACTACCACAGCGGTTAGTCGCGATTTTCGAGGATCGAACGTTTAAGGTTTCGACGAACAAAGGAGATACTTGGACCGACTTTCATCAGGGTCTTCCTGTCGATGATCGGTCGATAATAGACTGGGGCGGCGCTGGGCGATTTGCTGCGATTTCCGGTGGTCCGGACTTTTTTCTAACCGTCTCAATGGGTGGAACGCAGTATCGTCGCGGATTGAAGGAAGCTAAATGGACAGAGGTGAAATCCACGTCTCGCACCGAGTTAGTCGAGGGGCAGAAGTGGTACGGTGCAACCGAACCCGGAAAATGGCGACACTACGGTAATGCAACTGCAAGCATCAACGTTAACCCTGCTGACCCCAAAAATTGGTTCCAAACCGACTGGTTTGCAGTTTGGGAAACAAAAGATGCCGGTAAGTCTTGGATTCTTCGAAACGACGGGATAGAAACCACTGTCGTGCATGCCGTTCAGCAATATCCGGACGATCCGGGAAGAGTATTGATGTGTCAGGCTGACAACGCTCACTTCCTTTCGACGGATGGAGGGATTCGATACACCAAGAAGTCGAACAACGCGAACTCAAAAATGTTTGCAATATCTCGGAAAAATTGTGATTGGGTGTATGTGATCGGAGATGAACCAGGAAAAGTGGGCTGGCGGAGTTTTTCGATTCAAGTCAGCCAGGATCGGGGGCAAACGTACACGACCGCACCGATGGACGGATTACCGAATCGTGACACGCACTCGATCAACACCATCATCGCGGACCCGAACGATGATAGACGAATTTGGGTCACACTTTCTGGCTCAATCAAAGAAGGTGGCGGCGTCTACGAATCCATTAATCGAGGCGCAAGTTTTAGAAACATTTCACAAGGAATCAACGAGGAAGACAATATGTTTTGGCACGATATTTGGCACAACGGACCGGAAATCGCGGTCTCTCAATCGGGTGATCTTATTGCGATCAGTCGTCGGCTCAATAAGGTTTACACCCGAAAATCAGGGGAATCCGTTTGGAGTGCAACCCGTTTTGAAGGTGAATGTAACACGGTCATTCCGAATGTGAGTAAACCGGGTTCATTTTTAATCGGCGGGAACAAAGGTGTTTGGCGAACCGATGATGCGGGTTCAACTTTCAATTTGATCACGAGGGAATCGGCGATGATGATCGCTCAAGACCAAGTCAAACCAAACCGAATCGCAATTGCCGGTGAGAAAAGAATCATGCTCAGCGTGGACGGCGGAATGTCATTCAAAGACATTTCCGAAGATTTGCCGCATAAATCCGGTGGGCGAGTAGCGTTCGCCGGCGAGAGGTTGATCGTTGGGTCTGGTGGATCAGGGATTTTCTGGACCGCGCTCAGCCCCGAAGGTCGATCGGCGGTGAGCGCGAAGCCGTTTCCTGCCAATGCGACTAGCCCATATGAAGAAAAGTCTGAAGTGGAGAACCTGCTTGCAAATGGCGATTTTGAGGAAGGCGACAAAGAACCCAAAGATTGGCGGGTGACTTGGAATGGAAGTGGAAAGGTGAGTGTCACTCGACAAACCGACGGGCCAAAGAGCGGAAAGGGATATTTCAGAATTTCGACCAACGGCGCTGAAGGGTACGGCACCAGTGGACAACAAATTGATACCGGGACTAAGAAATACAAGCTAAAAGGATTCACCCGAACAAAGGGTGAGTTCAAAGAAGCGTTCATAGCACTTCAATCGTTCGATAAGGACAACAAACAAGTAGGATTCCAAGTCCTCACCCAACCGGGAAGTGCAGACTGGAAGTCGTTTACCGCCGATGTAGTGATCCCTGAAAACACGACTAATGCCAGCATCAATGTGCTCATTAATGGAAAGGGGCATATTGATGTCGATCAACTGGTGCTTTGGAACCCAGCGGGTTCCACCTCGTCGACGGATAACTTGATTTCTAACGGTAATTTTGAAGAAGGAGATAAGTCGCCCGATGGTTGGAAAGTCACCTGGCAAGGAGAAGGCAATCTTTCGGTTCATCGAAAGACCGACACTCCGAAACAAGGCAATGCGTATTTGAGCCTTGATACCAATGGAAAACCTGGTTACGGAATGTCGAGTCAAGGACTGCCGTCTGGAACAAAGAAGGTAACCGTAAGCGGAAACTTCCGCGCTGGCGGGAATCTCAGTGAAGGATTCATCGCAATACAGTCTTTCGATTCAGCGGGTAAGCAGGTAGGGTTCCAGGTAGTCGCCGCTAACCCCGGAAAAGATTGGTCGACTTTCCGGGCAACGATTGAGCTACCCGCTTCCGCTGTCACTGCGGGATTAAACATTCAGTTAAAAGGGACAGGAAGGCTAGATGTTGACAATCTAAAAGTCGTTAACGCGCAGTAGAATGTTTCGGACTCCTTCGGGAGTCCGGAAACAACCATGGACGTAAAAGAATTTGCGAGCTCACTGCTCGAAGAAAGCGGCTATCAACTGCACGCTTGCCTTAAAGATGTTTCAGAAGAAAGTTTTGATAAGAAAGTGCTGGAAAACACGATGTCCTTTAGACAGACGTTGGAACATCTTCTCGAAGTGTTCGAAGCGATCGAAAAAACTGCGAAAGGCGAAAAGCATGAGTGGGGTAACTTCACGCCTCCCCAACTTCCGTTAGTTGAACTTCTGGCAAAGTTCTCTAGTGACCGAGAAAAGGCGGTTGAAACCGCGTTGGCGAATTTCGAAGGAATGCCTTTCCTCGCAAAAGACTTTCTTGTTGCACATGAGTTCTATCATGTTGGTCAACTTGTAACGATCCGACTCGCTCTTGAACCAGATTGGAACAGCTACAGCATTTACCGACATTAGTCCGATATTTGATGAATTTTGCGTGATTCCAAAGAGTTTTGACCTATAATCAAGATGTAAGTGAATCGTGTCACTGAAGCGATTCACTAATCTCAGCGAAGAGGTCCAAATCATGAATCATCGAAGAGCGTTTACCCTGATCGAGCTTTTGGTTGTGATCGCAATCATCGCGATCCTTGCCGCCATTCTTTTCCCAGTTTTCGCTCAGGCAAAGCTGGCTGCAAAGCAAAGTGCAGATCTTTCGAACTTAAAGCAAATTGGAACCAGCGTTTTCATTTACACTACCGATAACGATGACTTTTTCCCCCGAGGAACATATCCAGCTCCAGCATTTGCAAATCCGTTCAATCAGCTTTTCACCTGGCGTGAAGCGGTTGAACCCTATTGCAAGAATGGCTATGTTCAGGGCTTGGGTGGAGTGAATGGACGCGTTGCTTTCGACGGAATTTGGCAGACTCCGGTCCTTGCTGGTTCTCGAGCCGTTCGTTCCTATGGTCAGCATAACGGTTTAATGCCGGGGGGATACGATCCTGAAGATCAAAATAGGAATACCCCTTCCACCTCTCAAACTCAGCTCCGACTGCCAGCGAATACACTTATGATCGTGAACGTTGGTCTGATGCGAGCTTCTGCTCAAGATGTTTTTGGTGATTGGTCTGGACTGGACGCTGGATTCTGGTACTGGGGAGAGGCGCGCTGGGAGCCTGATTTAGGCTTCGCAGGACGTACTCAAGATACCGACCTTAACTGTTCTCCAGACTGGAATTGCCCTTGGGGCGAAGGTGGCTACCGAATGCCGCGCTACCGTTACAATGGAGGAACTAACGTTGCTTGGGCGGACGGTCACGCAAAGTATTTTAAAAAGGGTCAACTGAACTGGTGCAGCCACATCCAGCTCCCCGGCCGAGATCAATGGGTCTTTGACAATCTATGTCCAGCAAACTTAAGACAACAGTAATTTTCATCACCCTGGGCACTTTTATTTTAGGGTGCTCAGGGGGTTCCGCAGAGGGACTCGAATTTAAGAATCAAAATACGGCTCCGAGCAAGCCTACAGCCGATCAGCTTAACAGTATGCCCCCAGAGGTTCGTCAGTCAATCGAACGTTCCGTCGGCGGACAAACGCCTCGGAAGTCAAATTGATTTCTTAAGTTGCCCCTCCCTAACTTACAAGCGAGGGGCGATTTGTTTTCCTTAGATCAAAGATCGGAGGACGTACTGGAGGATTCCACCGTGGACGTAGTATTGAGTTTCTTGCGGGGTATCGATTCGAACCTTTACCGTGAACTCCTTCACGCCACCATCAGGCGCGGTTGCTTTCATGGTGAATAGCTTTCCGCCGGCGAATTCGTTTGCGACTGCTTCGGAGAGGCCGATAAGGTCGAACGATTCGTGTCCGGTGAGACCCAGAGAAGCCGCGTTTTGACCGTCAACGAACTCCATCGGGAGGACGCCCATACCGACGAGGTTGGAGCGGTGGATCCGCTCGAAGGACTCGGCGAGAACTGCCTTGACACCAAGCATGAAGGTTCCCTTTGCCGCCCAGTCTCGGCTGGAGCCGGAGCCGTACTCTTTACCCGCGATGATAAACAGCGGGGTGCCGGACGCTTTGTACTTCATTGCGGCATCGTAGATGAATTCGACTTCGCCGGTCGGTAAGTAGGTGGTGTATCCACCCTCGGTTCCGGGAGCAAGTTGGTTTCGGAGACGGATGTTCGCGAACGTTCCGCGAACCATCACATCATCGTTTCCACGCCGCGAGCCGTAGCTGTTGAACATCTTCGGCTCAACGCCTCGGTTGATCAGGAACTGACCGCCGGGGGTGTTTGCCTTGATGGAGCCAGCCGGTGAGATGTGGTCGGTGGTGATCGAGTCTCCGAGAACGGCGAGGGTTCGCAGTCCGTGGAGGTCAGCAACCTTTTCCGGAGCCTTGGCGGACATGCCTTCGAAGTAAGGCGGGTTCTTGATGTAGGTGGAATCGTTGTCCCAACCGAATCGGTCGGAGCCTTCGACGTCTAATGCTTGCCACTTTTCATCACCCTTGAAAACATCGGCGTAGTGCCTGTTGAACAGATTGGTACTGACGGCACCTGCGACTGCGTCGGCAACTTCTTGCTGAGTTGGCCAGATGTCCTTGAGGTAAACGTCTTGACCATCTTTGCCCTTTCCGAGCGGGTCTTTGGTCAGGTCGATGTTGACGGTTCCTGCTAAAGCGTATGCCACAACGAGTGGTGGCGACATGAGGTAATTCGCCTTGACGTCGGCGCTGATTCGGCCTTCAAAGTTTCGGTTACCCGAGAGGACTGAGGTGACAACCAAGTTTTCTTCGTTCACCTTTTGACTGATCGCAGCCGGGAGAGGACCGGAGTTGCCGATACAGGTGGTGCATCCGTAGCCGACGATGTGGAAGTTTAGGGCTTCCATGTATTTCATCAATCCTGCTTGGTGGTAGATGTCTCCGGCGACCCTTGAGCCTGGGGCGAGAGAGGTCTTGACCCAAGGCTTAACATCGAGACCAAGTTCGACGGCCTTCTTAGCAACCAAACCAGCCGCCAAGAGAACTGACGGGTTGGAAGTGTTGGTACACGAGGTGATCGCGGCTACGACGACTGCGCCGTGGTCAACATCGGCAACCGACGCGTTGGCTTCTTTTTCGGTCTCGGTTCGAGCTTCCAGAACCGCGGTTCCGCCGCCTTTGCTGGTGGCTGGAGTCGCGATTTGATCCTTGAAGGTGCTTTGGAAGTTCGGGCGGATTTCGCTGAGGAGCAGTCGGTCTTGCGGTCGCTTTGGTCCGGCAACGCTGGGCTGGACGGTGGACATATCAAGTTCGAGAATGTCGGTGAACTCTGGATCAGCGGCACCTGGCTCCCAGAAGAGGCCCTGGGCTTTATAGTAGTCTTCTGTAAGTTGGATTTGCTCTTCGCTTCGACCCGTGAGCCTCATGTATCGCAGGGCTTCAGCATCGACGGGGAAGATTCCGCAGGTTGCGCCGTATTCGGGTGCCATGTTCGCGATCGTCGCTCGGTCGGCGAGTGGCATCGTTTCAAGACCTGGTCCGAAGAACTCGACAAACTTGCCGACAACACCTTTAGCCCGAAGCATTTGGGTGACGGTGAGAACAAGGTCTGTCGCGGTGGTGCCTTCGCTTAGCTTTCCGGTGAGTTTGAAGCCGATAACGTGAGGGATGAGCATGGTGACGGCTTGGCCGAGCATTGCGGCTTCGGCTTCGATTCCGCCGACGCCCCAACCGAGGACGCCGAGACCGTTGATCATGGTCGTGTGGCTATCGGTTCCAACAAGCGTATCGGGGTAAGCGACTCCGTCCGGATTAACGAAGGTGACGCGGGCGAGGTTTTCGAGGTTGACCTGGTGTACAATTCCCGTGTTCGGAGGAACGACACGGAAGTTGTTCAGCGCCTTCTGACCCCATTTAAGGAATTCATATCGCTCTTGGTTTCTTTCAAATTCGAGGTCTCGGTTGATGAGAAGAGCAGCCTCGCTACCGTAGGCATCGACTTGAACAGAGTGGTCGATAACCAGTTCTACAGGCTGTAGTGGGTTGATCTTCTTAGGGTCTCCGCCAAGAGCGCTCATCGCGTCGCGCATTGCCGCGAGGTCGACAACGCAAGGGACGCCGGTAAAATCTTGAAGGATGACTCGGGCCGGAGTAAAGGAAATTTCTTTGCTGGGTTCGGCTTTGGCATCCCAGTTAGCGAGTGCTTCAATATCGGCTTTGAAAACCGACTTGTTGTCTTCGGTTCGGAGCAAGATCTCGAGAAGAATTCTGAGCGAGTAAGGGAGACGAGAGACGTTGAATCCTTGCTCGGCGAGCGTTTTCAGCGAGAAATAGGTGTAGCTTTTTCCGCCCGACTCCAGTGTGCTTTTGGTATTGAAGCTGTTTAACATAGTTCCTCCGACCGGACACCGCCGAACGCCGCCAGCGTCCACTCGATGCGTTCAGAAGGAATCCGTTTGATTCTACGAGGATACCTTTTTTAGGGTTCTGAGGCTTACTAGAACAGCAGGGCTACCTGAGAGCAAATGAGAAAACCAACTGCATAAAGAAACAGAACGATCCCGCAGTCGACCATCGATTTTCTGTCGATACTATCCCGAGACTCCCGGTGAATTTGATCGGTGTACTGCAAAAATTGTTCTTTTCGTCCGGAGACGGCAATAAAGTGTTCTCTTAACGCGGCTGAGTTTTGTTGATTCGAAACATGCTGAGGATCAAAAACGGAGTTTCGAATTTTCCGTTCTTTCGAGCTTTGCAGAAAGAAATCGAACTCAGAGAACCTTGCTTTGAAAGATCGAATGAAATAGACAAAACTGGCGATCCCGCAACATACTCCTAAGATCCAGATACCGGTGATCCACTTTTCTTTGAGCATCATCTCCGGCATTGATTTCAGGCTTAAAAAGAGAAAGGTTAACGTAAGAACGGTGAATACCAGTCCTATGCTAGTGAATTTTATTCTCGCTTTTTCGACTCTTTCGAGCATGATTCTCGAATCCGCGATGAGCGCAATTTGCTCATCTTCTGTCAATTGGTCAAACTTACTTGACCAAGCTGCGTCTTCTGGTGTCATTAGTCCTTATATGATGGAGAAGAACACACCACTTTTGCAACCGCGAAACTTTTGATTGCAGTGTGGTTGCTTGTGGGCACTGCATTTGATTTGGTCTCGATGAATTTGTTGCCTGACTGCTCCCCACCCCAACCCCTCCCTCGCTAAGAGGCGAAGGGAGGGTTTTTTCTTCTTCCCTTCCCCCTGGAAAGGGGGCAAGGGGTCGGGGGATGGGGGTGGAGTCGCTTACGGATTTTTTAACATGAAAGCATGTTTTGAATATTCATCTAGTTTTAAATTTGGTTCCTGACTGCTCCCCACCCCAACCCCTCCCCTCGCTAGAAGCGAAGGGAGGGGCTTTTTCACCAACTGAATTAAGAGCCGACCAAGCCTTAAAAGGTGCATATTTCAACAAAAATTGAAACTTCGACGGTAAAATAGACTTAGTAAGAGTTATGGTTGCGCCAGAGAAGATTGTGGGTTCCGAACTGATCGATATCTATCGGAAGGTTGATGCTGGCGAGCGGCTGAGTTTTGAAGACGGGATGCGGCTTTATCAAACGCCCAATCTCACCGCGGTCGGATACATGGCGAACCTGGTGCGAGAGCGGCGGCACGGTGCAAAAACCTATTTCGTCGCCAACCAGCACATTAACTACACCAACATCTGCAACAAGTTCTGCAAGTTCTGCTCGTTTTACGCCAAAAAGGGCGGCCCAGAGCCTTATCAGATGGACATGGATCAGGTTCGGGAGCGACTGATGTGGCACCGAGATGTCGAGTTGACCGAAATCCACATGGTCGGCGGCATCAACCCCCGATTGCCCTACAGCTACTACATGGACCTCGTAAAGACCGTGAAGGAGGTTCGGCCTGGTGTTCACGTAAAGGCGTTTACTGCGGTCGAGATTACAGAGATTGCTCGACAAGGAAAAGTCACGGCAAAGCAAGCTCTTGCCGACCTGATTGAAGCCGGACTAGACAGCCTTCCTGGTGGCGGAATCGAGATTCTTTCCGACCGCGTTCACCAAGAACTCTTCGGCAAAAAGCTGAATGGAGACGAGTGGAAAGAAGTTGCCCGAGCCGCGGCCGAGCTTGGATTAAAGCAGTACGCAACCATGCTCTACGGACACATTGAGACCCTGGAAGAGCGGGTTCAGCACTTGATTCAGCTTCGAGAATTGCAAGACGAGACCGGTCACTTCCTCACCATGACCCCGCTCAGCTTCCACCCCGAGAAGACGGAACTGGAGCATATTGCGACTCCGACAGCCGACATGGACCTGCGCGGTATCGCCGTCACCCGGTTGATGCTCGATAACTTCGAACACATCAAGAGCTTCTGGATCATGAACACCGCCCCGGTGACCCAGATGGCGCTCTGGTACGGTGCCGACGACGCCGACGGCTTTGTTCACGAATACGAGATCACCTATAAAGAAGGCGACTTTGGCAATAAGAAGCAGGTTCTAACAAGATCGAACATGGTGAAGATGATCGAAGAAGTCAACCGGATTCCGGTTGAGCGGGACTCGCTTTATAACGAGATCAAGCGCGAACCTAAGAAGCCGCTGATAGCGTTGACCGCTGTCTAATAGCGTCCATCTACAATTTTCAAAACTCGTCGTATAATTTAGTCAACAATGGAAAAGAAAGAAGCTTCGGTACTCTCTCCTGAAGAGATTCAAGCGGTTCAAGAGGGACTTCGCTCGGAGCAAGAGGAACCCACTTGTACCATGGATGAAGCCTTCGAGTTTTCTCGTGCTAACCGAAAAGAATGGCTGAAAGCTCAAAGCGCATAGTCAACCTTACCGATCGCGCGAAGCTTGAAAACGGTGCAGTTGACTTCTCCTAAGCACCTATATGGGGACGCAAACAATAGCCGCTAAGTGAATTTGCGATTTCATCTGCACAAAAAGACAGATTCTGGTGATTTCGGTTTACAGTCAAGACCAAAAGTGACAAACTGATTAACGAAATATGAACTATTCAGAAGTTCCAAGAATTGAATATCTTAAGGTTAGGAATTATCGAGCTCTGGAAATGTTGGAGCTGAGAGATATAAAACCGTTGACCGTTTTTTTAGGTCCAAATGGTAGTGGGAAATCTACAATTTTTGATGTCTTCGCATTTCTTTCAGAATGTTTTTCTTCTGGACTGCGCAAGGCCTGGGACAGGCGAGGGCGATTCAAAGAGCTGAGAACTCGTGGAAAGTCAGGTCCAATTGAGTTCACTTTCAAGTATCGTGAACGTCCGACTGATAGGGTCATAACATATCATTTAGAGATTGATGAAGACGAAAATGGTCCATTTGTTGCTGCTGAATGGCTGCAGTGGCGAAGAGGCGGTAGTAATGGTAAACCTTTCAGATTCTTAGATTTCAATGATGGACAAGGCGTTGTAATTAGTGGAGACAAGCCCGATACGGAAGATGACAGAGTTGAAGAGTCACTAACATCTAGAGAAGTCTTGGCAGTTAGTACCTTGGGCCAATTAGCAAAAAATCCTAGGGTAAGTGCCTTGCGCCAGTTTATCTCTGATTGGTACCTGTCATATCTTTCGGCCGACAGTACCCGCGGTGTTCAAGATGCAGGACCCCAGGAAAGGCTCAATCTTGATGGTTCAAATTTGCCTAATGTAATGCAATATCTTAAAGAAAGACATCCAGATATGCTTAACAGTACGCTGGATGCCCTAAGAAGGAGAATTCCGAGACTACAAGCAATTGAAAGTGAAATAATGACTGATGGTAGATTATTGCTTCAACTTAAAGACGCGCCCTTCAAACAGCCTATACTGGCAAAATACGCCAGCGATGGAACTTTAAAAATGCTGGCATATTTGGCGATCCTTTATGATCCTTCTCCAGCCCAGCTAATTGGAATAGAAGAACCGGAGAATCAGCTTCACCCTCGATTACTACATGGACTTTGCGAAGAATGCCGAAAGGCATCGGATCGTACACAACTTCTGGTTACATCACATTCTCCGGAGTTTGTAAATGGCTTAAGAGCGGATGAACTCTGGGTCCTTTACAGAGAAGAAAATGGATTCGCCAGAGCGGTGAAGGCTTCAGAAATGAAAGGTATTCCTGAGTTTATGGAATCGGGTGCAACCCTTGGACAGCTTTGGATGGAAAATTTCTTTGAAGTCGGAGATCCAATAACAAATTCAGGTGGACCAATGACAACAAGCGGGCAAGGAACATTCTGGGGATGAGCCTACACCTGGAGTTTTTACTAGAAGAACCTTCTATGGAGGCATTTCTTTCAAACTTTCTAACTAAAATCCTTCCTTCACAGATCACTTACAACCTGCATTCCTTTAACTCAAAGCAAGCGTTACTCAAAAACATCAAGAATCGATTAGATGGCTATTCGAAATGGATTCCATCAAACTATCGAATCATTATTATTGTCGACGAAGACCGAGACGATTGCCTAGCGCTTAAAGATCAGATCGTTCGCGACATACAAGCCGCTAATTTGATTTGCAAATCATCTGTTGGGATAAATCAGAGCTATCAATGTGCGGTAAGAATTTGCGTTGAGGAATTGGAGTCATGGTTTTTTGGTGACTGTCTTGCCATCAACAAAGCGTTTCCACGGGTTTCTCCAAATCTAGGTTCGCAGGCGAAATATCGAAATCCCGACGCAATCAAAGGCGGGACTTGGGAGGCACTGGAGAGAGTTTTTGCAACGTGCCGGATACTATGGGTCCGGAATACCAAAAGTCGAGGTCGCCGAGAAAATTGCGCCCTACATGGATGCTTCTAAAAATTCCTCAAATAGCTTTAGGTCTTTTCATGAACTTCTTATTGGTCTCTAGCCACTTCGGCTCTGCATTCGAATTAGCCACAAACGTTTGAACATAGTCCCATGTTTCATTTCAGTAACAATGACGCTAACTAGTATGCCTTCGCGAACACCACGCGTTGTTTGCTCGGTTTACCCGTCAGAACACAGGTGCCGGGCTCGTTGTCGCTTGGCAGAAGTGGCTCTAGAGGAATACACCGAATCGTGGTTCGGGTGAGTTCGTTGATCTTGTCAGCAGTTTCCTCGGTTCCATCCCAGTGGGCGAGGACGAATCCGCCGCCGCCGTCACCCGCGAATGCCGCCGCGAACTCATCCCAGGTATCAACCCGGTTGGTGTTCGCCTCTCGGAATGCAAGCGCCCGGGCGAACATATCGTTTTGAATTTGCTCTAATAATGAGGGAATCGATTGAACGACTTGGTCAACCGGGATCATGGTTTTTTCGTCAGAATCTCTGCGAGTGACGCCGAGTTCGCCGGCTTCGAGTTCGCGACCACCAACATCAATGCGAACGCAGACGCCCCGCATCTCCCAGTGCTTTGCCTTGAAACCCGGAGACTCTTTGACCCGGGTATCGACCTTAACTCGAACGCCAAGTTTGGTCAACTCTGCCGCGATTTCTTTACTTTTCGCCGTGGTCAGATCCAGGGTCTCATTTTTGCCCATCGGAATAATCACGACCTGAATCGGTGCGAGTTTTGGCGGGCAATTCAGGCCCTTGTCGTCGCTGTGGGCCATGATTAGGGTTCCGATCAAACGGGTAGAAACGCCCCAACTGGTGGCATAAACGTGTTCTAGCTTCCCTTCCGCACTTTGGAAAGTCACATCGAACGCTTTGGCGAAGTTTTGTCCCAAATGGTGCGATGTTCCCGCCTGGATCGCACGACGGTCTTGGGTCATCGCCTCGATGGTGTAGGTATGGTCCGCACCGGCGAATTTCTCACCTTCCGACTTCAGACCTTTGATCACCGGAACCGCCATCCACTCTTCGGCGAACCGGCCGTAGCATTCATGCAGAATCGTCAGTGCCTCTTGCTCGGCGTCTTCGTAGGTTGCGTGGGCGGTGTGCCCTTCTTGCCAAAGGAATTCGGCGGTCCGCAGGAACATCCGGGTGCGGAGTTCCCACCGCATGACGTTTGCCCATTGGTTGATAAGCAACGGCAAGTCGCGGTAGCTCTGAATCCACTTTTTGTAAGTGTTCCAGATGATGGTTTCGCTGGTTGGGCGGATAATCAGAGGCTCTTCTAGCTCGGCGTCTGGGTCCGGGATCAGACCTTTTCCGTCGGGGCTCGCCTTTAATCGGTGGTGGGTAACCACCGCGCACTCTTTCGCAAAACCTTCAACGTGGTCGGCCTCTTTGTCCAAAAACGACTTCGGGATGAGCAGCGGGAAGTAGGCGTTAACGTGTCCGGTGGCTTTGAACATATCGTCCAAAGCGCGTTGCATATGCTCCCAAATGGCGTAGCCATGGGGCTTGATGACCATGCAACCCCTTACGGCGGAGTAGTCCGCCAGGTCGGCTTTGATCACCAGTTCGTTGTACCACTCGGAATAGTTTTCTTCCCGAGTAGGGATCCCTAAATTGCTGCTCACCTGTTCATTTTGGCAGAAAGTGACTCAGGTTCGTTCAGAATAGAAAGATGGCACTCGGCGCATTGCCAGATGGTTTCCCGGCAAAGCTGGGAGCATGGGACCCGGTAAACGGTTGGATCCCAGTTCGGTATGACAACCTGTACCGGTCTCAATCTATTTCGGGCGTTCAGCGCTTTGTGATTGCTACCGAAGGTGAGCCGGTTGAGCTTTTGCGAAAACTAGTCGGTCTTTACAGTGGACCTTTTCGGTTGGTTTATCTTTTGATGACACCCCCGGAAGGATATGAACCCACACGGTACGAGGTAGCAGGGCTTGGTCTTGCCGAAGTGGATTCGTTTTTGGTGCGGTTTAGGCCGTTTTTACAGGCCGATGCTCGCCACCACATCTGGATTCACGCCGAAACATCGGGCGGCACGCTGATTTACGATGAGCATGACTGGATCTATGCCTACGGACTGCGGGATGAGGTGGAACGGCTATTGATTCAAGAGGGTTTTCAGGACGGGGTTCCAGAGATTCCGTTTCCACACATGCACAACGAAAGCTCGGCGCATGACGAAGCAATGCTCCAATTATTAGGGGCGATGAGCTGGAAACAGGTTCCTGTTTCAAACCTTGGCTAAAATCGATAGCTAATTCCAAAATAAAGTGCTCTTCCGCCGTCAGTTGTGGATCGGTCTGAGCCTGGCATCTGGGGTTCACCTGATGACTCCGAACTTCTACTCGTCGAGATCGGAACAATTTGCGAAATGCCATATTGAACTGAAAAATTGGCAATCGGTTTTTCGAACAAGAGGTCGAGTTTGAGAACAAGTGGATTCGAATTGATTCGGGTTTCTGCGGATAGCGCGTTGATAAAGAAGCCGAGGTAGCCAATTGCTTCGCCATCAATTGCGAATCGGTCGGCACTGAAATTGAGCTTGAGGTTTGCCCCATTTTTAAACGGCTGGTGATAGCGAAGAGCTAGTCCAGAAGACTCAATCCGATACCCAAGGCGGTATGCGGTAACCAGGTCCTCCCCGTCGGTATAGCCGATAAGTGCTCCGTCACTTACTTGCCCTCGATTGAGGAACTCTTGCGTTCGATGCCGGGCAGAAATCAAGAGATGGCTCTGATTCTTATGATTAAAACCGTAGGTAATTGATTTCGAAGACGAATTCGAAGTGCTTGAGTTTCTGCCGATCACACCGAGGTCTGATCTGGAAAGTTCACTCGATCGGTTGCCCTCTGATTCTCGAAAGTCGAGTTCAACATTCTTAGTTGCAAGCGTGAATTGGCTTTCATTTTGGTCGGGTAAGAGGGGAAAAAATACAGTTGCCGCGGATGAGCGCAATTGAAAAGAACCGTTGTTACGGGTGGATTGCACTCGAAGGCTGATACTCAGATCCTTTTGCGTTTGCCACTTTGCCAAGATTCCGTCTGATTGGGATCGATTTTGGGTTGCTCCGGTAACTCCAGGTCCTAGACCGTCAAAATTGTCTGAGATTTCGGGAGCGACTAAGGTGGAATGAGAGTGATTTGTTTCTGAATAGCCGCATATCTGAAATCGATCTTGCTTGTAAAAAACCTTTGCTGAGAAATGCTCAGATGAAATCGTTAACTTACGTTGGGGGTCCGGAAAAGCAGTGTTACCCGTAAGTTGTAGTGCTTGTTGAGTGATGGAGAAACTCCACGGAGAACTGAATCGAGATCGATAGTTGAGAAGAAAGTTCTGACTATTTGCTGAAACGTCAAGCTTACGAAAACTACCTTGAGTGGTTCGTGCGAGCAATTCCGAAATATTCAAGAACCGCACTTCACTCCGAACGATCGGTTTCAAAGCTTCTGGCCACATCACTAAAAAAGGTCGAATCAAAAAAACTTGTTTGTGCCCAAAGATTGGTCTTTAGGCACAAACAGGACAGGATCGCAACTCGTTTAAGTGTCGATTAGAGTTGTTGAGAAAGTTCAACTTGCAGATTGGTCGATTCAATGCTGAAGAATCCTAACTCAGAAAGTGCTTCGTAAGCATTGGTTCCGGATGAAAAGGTCAGACTACTGTCGTTCCGCTGAGCTTCAGAGTAGACATCGCTAGGCAATGGTGTTGTAAACAATCCTCCGATACCGAGACGCGGCACTGGTGGTGTTGTACTGTCGAGAAAGTACAACAGTATTGCCTTCGGTAGAAACTGAAAAGCTTCTCATCAGCGACGCAAGCTCGTTGGCGGATTCGTCATAAAGGCCGGAAGATCGATGACTCTTGAGATTGTTACTGGGACAAGGCTGTTGCCTTGAACAACAGAATAAGAGACATTCACGTTGACCTGACCGTCGATGACCGATCTTAAATCTGACAAGTCGGACGAGGCAGAAGTTGTATCTAGACCATCCT
This sequence comes from Ottelia alismoides, assembly GCA_037367405.1. Taxonomy (NCBI): domain Eukaryota; kingdom Viridiplantae; phylum Streptophyta; class Magnoliopsida; order Alismatales; family Hydrocharitaceae; genus Ottelia; species Ottelia alismoides. Next base: position 101,557 of record JAZKJV010008909.1, on the reverse strand, counting down.
CAATTGCAAATCCTCCGCCGGCCACTCTCGCTTGATACGCCGTAAGCCCCACTTTGAACAAGTTCGGCTCCGGATCGGATTGAAGCTAGGGCTGCTTGCATTCTCGAGCTGGCCGTTGCTATTTAGTGATCCAAGCCCCGAGACTGTGAGGTAATCATTCGGCCAATAGAGGTTCGGCCGTTGGTGAGTTGTTGCAACGTAACATTCAAGTTCATTGCGTTGATATCCAGATTGTATGCGAGTACGACGTTTAAGGCAAAAATTGCAAATCGAGTAGTCGCTCTCAGCGCAATGATCTCCGATGTTCCAATTCTCACGTTCTGAGTGGGAGATGCTGCGATGACCATTGGATTGGCATCGGTAGGAGTTTGCCGATCTAAGTACGTTTTGGCCAGTTCCAAAATTTGCCAGTGAGGCCTGAACTGCTGCGACGACTTGGGCATGGGTCGGATTTGAAGGATATTCTCCGACTTGCACTCGACCCTTTTGCTGTCGAGATTCGATTCGATAATTTCGGTAGGAAGGATCTGCGAGACGGTTGGAACAGTGAACTTTGGTCGTCCACCGATCACCTGACCACCAGCAAAAAACGTCAAGAGTGTACTTTTCAGGTTTTGGTTAGGGTCATTCGAACGGAGCGTTTGACCAAAGACGGACGCAATATTGTCGGTTGCGGCCGCTATTGACATTATTCCTGCTCCAGCATTCGCTGCTGGAGTTGCATCCGAGCGATCAGCGGCCGTTCTGAACCGAAGTTGGTTCGTAGAAATCGCCGAAGAAGTTCGGGTCGAACATCTAAAACAAAGTTGTTGATTTGAGTTGTTCCATCAGAAACGAGCTGCGAAGTTGGAGTACCTGTAAACGGATTTGATGTTCCACCTGATCCAGAACTTCCGCCACAAGCCAAAATTGTGATGATAAATGCGCCGTAAGCGGCGGCAGACAATATTTTCTTTTGCACTTTCATTCCCCAGTAATTGCGGGTGGCTGAGTTGACGACTCGCCCCTGGCAATAGTATCAGGCAAGGCTGAGAGTGTCAAGAAACTGCCCCGTGTTGTTTTCCACATTGGGTTGACAAAAGCCGAAAGTTCTCAAAATTTAACTAAGGCTTTACATTGGGGCAGTTTGAAGTCCAAAACTTGAGCAAGGAAGGAAGAAGGCTTACGAAAACGAGTTCAGTTTAATGATATTGCTCACCGTAATGACCGATTAAAGCAATCACGATCTTTTGGCAAGATTTACTTTTGCAAGTCCCTAGACACCTTTCTCTGAACATGAACCAATTTGCCGAGAGAAAGATTCGCTTTGGAGTTTGGTGTAGGAACGAATCTGGTGAGATTTGGGATACTGCGTTTCCGTCATTGTCATGAAGGGTTTGTCGCATGAAAAAGCAATGCTCGAACAGTTAGGTGCGAAAAATGGAAACAGGTTCCGATATCTAAGATCGGTTTATTCGCTGACTGTATAACCGCTTAACCCACGATATGAACGCTATTGCCGCATCGCAATCCGGCCTCAGATACCGATGCGTGACGGCTGTACCAAACGGACACCCAATGTTTTCTTGCCAAGCCAACCAAGTATGCATAACTGCCTTCGATTTGTGTTGAAGTGGAAAACGACGGTCAATCGACACCGCGTCACTTACGCATTTTAAGGCAAAATCGACTAGTCTATCGTCTTCGTCGATCAAGTCTCGGAGAAAATCCTCGAGCATGCCACTGTTCCGGTTATCTGGCATTAGCCAAACTCCAATTGTTTTTTCGCTTAGATCAGTCGGCTTCACCTTACAAACCAGACCGTCAGAAGGTAGTTTTTTTAGGGATAGAAACCCTAGCTCTGATAGCCTGCCGCGGATTGCTTGATATCTTTGATGGGGTGACTCATCTGCGTCCAAAACAATTCCAACAGCTGACTCGCTGAGCGATATCTCGCGTTTTATACTTGTCAGCAATAGGTCTTTTCCTCCGCATTTTATTATTCGAACAGCATCGACGTCAGCGCTTTTTTCAGAAACTTGAACTCCGGCTTCGCTCAAATATTGGCGATGCTGTATAGGTCGTCTTGACCTTCGACAAGAATTATTACCTGAGAGCAACACTATCGGAGCTCCGTGTCAGATTCCAATTGCACCAATTAGCTCTCTCCCGGAGAAGTCAATTGTTTTAAGCAATGACCTTATCAACTTTTGAAACTACTACACTGTCAGTTACCTGTGAATCGGATCTAATCAAGGAATGCTCCTAAACCAACCATGCAATCGTACGAGTGAGTTGTAGTAAAATCTGAACGTTGTAGCGTTGAGCCAATGTAATAACCAACTTCCACATATCACGCATTGCAGAATAGTGTATTCCTGTATCTATTCATCAATAAGCAAAACTGTACCAGCAAATTGATTATTGCCATTGAAAGGGTTAGAAGCCGTCGCATGCCGTCTCCAAAAGATCCAAGCGGGTGTCTTCCATTTCTTCAATCCCAACTAGAATTCCGCCATTTCCGTCAACAGAAGAAACACTTTCGGAGGCCAAGAAGTGGATACTCTCAACCCGAGAATCCAGAATTCTAAGTGCGTCGACCAAGTCATTTTCAGCTCGATTGTAAACAACTTCATTGAACAAACCGGCAAGTTGTCGGTTACTTAGACTTTGTGGAGCGATATAAAATGGCGGTCTAGTTCTCGGGAGCGCGATTCTTCTTCTATCCCTATCGGCCATGAACCTGCCTTCAAAAACTGAAACTCTCTCGCGCGACCTTTCGTTCATACTTGAGCGTGTCTGTTCGTTTCGAGTTCTAGAAAACGACATTATTCATCTCTGATTCCTGATCATCAAAAGATTTGCTTTTGACCAGTGGTGTCTTCACCGAGCAAAATTGCACCCTCGAGAAAAAGCGTCTTACTTTCGATTGAGAACGAGGCTTCAGGATTTTTCAAGTGGCCATAAAAAAGTGAGATAAATCTGTGTATGTTGAAGGCTCAGGGTATCGGTAACTATCTTCGATTCTTCGCACCTCTTCTCGTCGTTTTGAGATTTCTCGGCATCACTTCTACAAGCATCTTCGGAATGCAGTAGCTGAACCGATTCTAAAATTGAAGATTTGCCCGCATTGTTTTTCCCTACGAAAAGGTTTACTGATTCGAGTTTGTCAATCGTTAGCTCTCGAAAGCCGCGATAACCTTTATGGAGAGCCCTTCCGCTCTTGCTTTCTTTTTCGCCACGTTGTAATTTTATTCGGTATTTAGCGCTATTTTTTGCAGTGGTGGAAAACGAGGTGGATAAGTTAATTGGAAAAGAGACTCGGGATATGTTGCTCGGTCGAAAATGCACATTCAGCAGTAGACGCTGGTTTTGACTATGTCGAGCTCAGTGCGTCTCAGCTTGCAACTTCCGATCTAGAGCGATACGAGGGACTACCGGTAGAGGCGACAAATCTGTTTTTCCCACAAATCGACCTCTACACTTCTGACGAGTGGCGGCAATACGCGGAGAAGCTTTTCGAGAAAGCGAGACGACTTCGGGTTCAGGTCATGGTCATCGGAAGTGGTGGCGTGCGAAAGTCGCGACCGGATATTCCACCTGCTGAAGCAGAGGAGCGGTTCGCCATAATCGTTGCAGAATTGCAGCAAATGACGGAAATCCGTCTCGCTCCAGAGTCTCTCAACCGCTCTGAGACGGATTGTTATTGTTCAATGCAAACATTAGCAGTGCAAGCTAAGGAGAATGGCTTTGGATTCACTGCCGACGCCTACCATATTCTTCACGAATGGAATGCGGACGGGCAGACTGAAACGCTCGACCAACTGTTCGAGCGAGAGATTCCATTTAAGCCAGACCATGTTCACCTGGCGGCTTTGGAAGGTAGAAAGTGCCCCCAGCCACGTGATCCCCAGATCGAAGCCTTCTTCCGGCGACTCAAAACGTTGGGCTATACGGGCCGAGTTAGCCTAGAGTGCAACGGCCTAACTCCGGACGGATACGAAGCAGCATTAGCAAACGTTCAGAGCTTTTTGTGAACGTCAGAACCTGATATATCAGTGGCGTCGTAGTACACCAAGATGAACATTCTTTGTCCGAAGTGCCAAAACCTGATGGTGATCATGGATCGTCAGGGGATTCACATCGACTATTGCACCCAATGCCACGGCATCTATCTAGATCGCGGAGAATTAGAGAAGATTGTCGAGTTCTCGGTACGAGGAATGTCCCAAGTTGCACCCCCAGCTCCGATGCACCCACAACAACCGGTCTATCAGCAACCAATTCCAAGACCGGTCTATCACGACTACGACGATGACGATTACTACCGAAAGCACCGGAAGAAAAAGAAGGGTTGGCTTGACGATATCTTCGACTTCGATTGATATGGCTTGTAGCTTGTATGCTAGAAACTTGCTACAGCTCTAAATGCTTTAGCAGTTCATCGTGCCCGAAGTAGAAATGTTGAGAGAAATCACCCGGGCGGAGCCAGATGAGCGCCGTCGGCATCCCCCTCAGAACGAATGAAGCAACCCGATGAGCCTCTTCTGTAGTCACCGCTTCTTGGTTCTCGGCGGTGATGATCAGGTGCAGTAGGTCCTCTTCTCCTTCAAACTGATAGCGGTATCGACCCAGGGTTCCGCTGAACTGATTCGGCTCTAAACCGATGGAAATCAGGGCGAATTGGTCCGACGGTCGGTCCAGATTTGGGTCGAATTCGGGAAGCTTGATCGTAGCATTCGTGCGAGTGAAATCCAGCACTCGTTCCATCACCTCTCTGCGGCGCGCAATCTCAATGTCGGTTGGCTGAATCTGCATTTCCAAAGATTACCGAGAATGATTCATAATCAGGCTACGATGTCGTGGAAGGTTGCAGTTTTAGGTGGGGACGGAATCGGTCCCGAAGTGATCGGCGAGGCAGTTAAAGTCGTCCGAGCTGCGACGGACAAAATCGAATTCGAAGAGGCTCTTGTTGGCGGAATCGCTTATGACCAAACCGGGCACCCGCTTCCACCGGAAACATTGGAGCTTTGTAACCAAGCCGATGCGGTCCTGATGGGCGCCGTCGGCGGTCCGAAATGGGACAACGTTCAACCTGCCGAACTCCGACCCGAAATCGGTGCACTGCTCGCGTTGAGACGCGAACTCGGTCTTTTCGCCAACGTCCGACCCGCGAAGACGATGAAAGCGCTGATCAATGCGTCCCCGCTGAAAGGTGACCATGGAATGATCGACCTGGTGGTGGTACGCGAACTCACCGGCGGAATCTATTTTGGTGAGCCAAGAGAACGACGCAACAACGGAAATACAGCCATCGACACCTGCACTTATACACGACAGGAAATCACTCGGATCACCGAACAAGCCTTCGCAGTCGCAAGGGCCCGACGAAAGGAGATTGTGAGTGTGGATAAAGCCAACGTCTTGGAAACCAGCCGACTTTGGCGAGAAGTGGTGACTGAACTCGCTGCCCAGAACCCGGACGTCAAAGTGACGCATATGCTGGTCGATAACTGCGCAATGCAGTTGGTTCGCGATCCTGGTCAGTTCGACGTGATTCTCACCGAGAACATGTTCGGCGACATTTTGAGCGATGAAGCTTCGATGATCACCGGCTCTCTCGGACTCTTACCGAGTGCCTCCTTAGGTGTTCAACGCGGCGATAAGGCGTTCGGACTCTACGAGCCGGTGCACGGTAGTGCGCCAGATATCGCCGGGCAAGGGCGGGCGAACCCAATCGCAACTATCCTTAGCGCAGCGATGATGCTTCGATTTACGTTTGGTGATAATGAATCTGCCGACCGGATCGAAGCGGCTTGTGAAGACGCTTTGAATGCTGGCCTCCGCACCGCCGATATTTTCGAGAAAGATACTCAGCTCGTGAGCACCACTAAACTCGGTGATGCTATCGCGGCTCGCGTCAAAGGCTGATCGATGTCCGAACCGAGCTTTACCGAGATCGCCGAATTTTACGACGAACTGATGAAGCCGGTTCCGTATCGGATGTGGGTGAGCTATTACTTGCTCCTTCTCTCGATGCAGGCCGTAAAGCCGAAATCGATGCTCGACATGTGTTGTGGCACGGGAACAATGTCGGAATACATGCACAAAGAAGGCTTTGAGCTTGAAGGGTTCGACCTCAGTGCGAGCATGATCGAACAGGCTCGCATTAAGGCCAAACGTAAGTCGTTGCCGATTCGCTACGAAGTCGCCGATGCGGCCGAGTTCGATATGGGGCGAAAATACGACGCGATCTTCTGCTTTTTTGATAGCTTGAACAATATCGTCGACGAGGTTCAGTTCGAAAAAGCGCTTCATCGAGCCGCTGCCCACCTAGACCCCGGACAGTCGTTTATCTTCGACCTCAATACCGCCTATGCGTTCCGGGCTGACCTTTTCACTCAGCAAGACATGAGCAAAAACAGCCGAGTGAAGTATAAGTGGCGAAGCGATTGGAGTGAGAGAGATCAGATTGTCAAAGTCGATATGCGCTTTTGGGTGGGAGATCAAGAGTTTCATGAGACTCACGTCCAACGCGCATACGACATTGAACACGTTGGTGAAATGCTCTTCCGAGCCGGATTCGAAGAGGTCCGAGTCTTCCACTCCTATACGCTCGACCGACCCCGGGCGAAATCCGACCGCATCCATTTTGCTTGCCTGAAGGGATGAAAGACGTCGTTCTCTCTAGCCGTGCGCGGGTAATGCGGAACCTTCGTGGGTTCAAGTTTCCCCACAAGTGCACCACCGATGAACTTTTGGAGGTGATGTCGCTTTCGGTCAAGGCGTGTCGAAAGGTTCTGCCGAAGTTTGAAGTTCATAAGGGGTTAACCAGTCGGGAGCGGGAAAAGCTGGTTGGCCAGCGGCTCATTTCGCCCAATTTTCCATGGACGCTACCCGGACGAGCAGTGATGATCAGTCCCGATGAACGATTGAGCATTATGGTGAACGAAGAAGATCATCTCCGGATCCAAGTGCTCGATTCCTCGCTCACGATCGCCGAGGTTTCTCAGTTGCTGTACACCTTCCTCGGAGCTCTAGAGTCCAAACTGCCGTTCGCACGGGACGACCACAACGGCTACCTCAGCAGTTCAGTTTTTAATCGCGGCGAGGGGCGTCGATATTCAGTGATGCTTCACCTGATTGGGCTGGGTAATGATCCAGAGATTGGCAAGATGCTTCAAGACTTGGTGTCAGAGGGGATTGCCGTGCGTGGACTGTATGGAGAAGGTTCGCGCCCGATTGGGGCCTTTACGCAGGTGAGTTCGACCGTGGTCTCGCTCAGCGCATTTCAGGGCACGATTGATTTCCTGATTGATCGAGAGCGGATGGCGAGGGAGACCATCGGCGAATCCATTCTGGTCAGCAAAGCAGAGCAGGCGATGCTTTATCTCAAAAGTAGCCCCCGAATCACTCTGCCCGACGCCTTTCGGATCTTGGGTTGGCTAAGATGGGCAACGACGGAGAACCTAGAGCCGTACAATTTCACGCTCGCACAGCTTGACTCTGCGCTTTCATCTTTGGACCTCTTAAGCCAAGACTCAGAGGAATATGCTGACGGAAAGCGGGCTGATCGTTTACGAAAAATGCTGATTGATCAGATAAGTTCATAAACTGGGAACGACTGATATATATCACTGGTTAATGATGGATGTCAGTCAGTGAACTGATGCAATACCGCCGAGGGCGGGTGCTAGGAAACAAATAAAATGAAGATTCGCAATCTCAGAGGGCTCGCAAGCCTCGCAGCTCTCACCATCTCCGTCGTCAGCGCATTTGCCCAAGACATCGTCCATACCGCCGAACGAGCCGGTTCATTCAACACGCTACTTACCGCCGCGAAAGCCGCTGGTTTGGTTCCAGTTCTGAAAGGTGACGGCCCGTTCACCGTTTTCGCGCCGACCGACGAAGCATTCGCAAAGCTCGGAACTACGGTCAACGACCTTTTGAAGCCGGAAAACAAGAAGAAGCTTGTTGCGATTTTGACTTACCACGTGCTCCCGAACGAGGTTCTGGCCGCACGAGTTGGCAAGCTGAAGAACGGCGCCGAAGTGAAGACCGTCCAAGGCGAAAAGCTTCGAATCTTCAACAAGGGAACGCTGAGAGTCAACGACTCCCGAATCATCAAGACGGACGTCTTGGCAGATAACGGCGTCATCCACGTCATCGACGCCGTTCTACTTCCACCTTCGTTCACGAAGGCTAACGAGCACCACGCCGAAACCAAGTCAACCTGCGGCGGCAAGTAAAGCGTCTCGCCAGTGATATTACGAACTCCCCGAAACCCAGCTGGGTTGGGGAGTTCTCTTTTTGACTCCCCGGGGAAACCTGAACGCAGACCATCGCATCTTAAAAATTTCTCCCAAATTTCAGCCGAGGGAGGGCCCATCACCATAAAATCTGGTCTGCCAGGATTCTTTTGGTCAACAAAGTCTCATTCATTTGAGGCAACACCACGCTTTCCTTTCGAATGGTCTTGGGTCAGGTTTAGGTAGAATTTTTATATTCAAGGCATTCAAGGTCAGGTTAAGAGCAAAACGCTGTTGTGGTTTTCTCTGGTGACTGATTTTGAGATAGTTCCTGATATTCAAGAATTTTGATCTACTTGAATAGCGGTTGGTGCGCTCGGTGATGAAAAAAACGGTTTGTGTGATCGGACTAGGCTACATTGGTCTGCCTACTTCAGCGATATTGGCCGCAGCAGGACACAATGTTATTGGGGTCGATGTTAATCAGAGTGTTGTTGACACGATCAACAGTGGAAAAGTCCACATAGTAGAGCCAGAGCTAGAAGAAATTGTTAGATCTGCGGTTGAAACTGGAAAGTTAAGAGCTCAAACCAGGCCGGAAAGTGCTGATGCATTCATCATTTGTGTTCCGACTCCGTTTCATCATGATTCAGATATTCCGGAACCGAACACAGAATATGTCGTTGCCGCAGCGAAATCTATTGCAAAGTTTGTTTCTCCTGGGGCATTTGTGATCCTCGAATCAACATCACCGGTGGGTACTACTGAGTTAGTAAAAAGGGCAATCGAACAAGAAGGAGCCGATACGAAAGGCGTGTTTTTCGCTTATTGCCCAGAGCGTGTGTTGCCGGGTCAGATTATCCGGGAACTCGTAGAAAATGATCGAATTGTTGGCGGATTGACTCCCGAAGCTGGAGAAAAAATTGCAGAGTTTTATCGCACTTTTGTTTCACTTGGCCAAGTGTTCATCTCCAATGCTCGAACCGCAGAAATGAGTAAGCTTGTAGAGAATAGTTTTAGGGATGTTAACATTGCGTTTGCTAACGAACTATCGATTATTTGCCACCGCCTCGGAATTAACACCAGAGAATTGATTGACTTGGCTAATCGTCATCCGAGAGTCAATATTTTAAATCCTGGTCCTGGAGTAGGGGGACATTGCATTGCGGTAGACCCCTGGTTCATTGTCTCAATGGATCCGGAAAATGCTAAAGTGATTCGACAAGCACGCCTTGTAAATAATGGAAAGGCGTCATGGACGAGAACACGAATACAAGAAGCGGCCGATAGCTTTGCTCACAGCAAAGGGCGACCAGCGAAAATTGCGGTCCTAGGGCTCGCATTTAAACCAAATGTTGATGATATTCGAGAATCCCCCGCACTGCAAATTGCATGGGAACTCATTGTTGCCGGTTATGATGTTTTGCCTGTAGAACCCAACCTAGCGGAACACGAAAACTTGAAGCTAAGATCCTTAGATGAAGCCATGCAACAAGCGGATATTTTAGCGGTTTTGGTTGCTCATGAACAATTCAAAAGTCTTCAAGTTAATGGGCAAATTGTTCTCGATTTTTGCGGTGTTTTCGGGTACGCACTCGGGAAGCCAGATTGAATAAAGTGATCATTTCTAGGAACCTGATAAAAGCCTACTTTTATTCTGTCTTGCAATTGTTTTTAATTTTAGTTGTGATGTAAATGTATAGCCACGACCGAGTAATTAGAAGTCTACGCGTGATAAGATGAGACTTTTCATTTTTACAGCTCAGTACCCTTATGGCTCAGGAGAAGCCTATCTTGATCTTGAAATTCCTTTTTTGGAAAAATCAGGTTTCAAGATTACCTTTGTGCCAGAGAAGAGTGGTGGTGAAATCAAAGGTCGAAACCTTTCAATGCCCTATGAAATTATCGAGCCTGTAAAGCATAAGAGCTTGCCATCTTTGAACTCATTAACAAGTCTATTTGTACATCACCGTTCGTTTCGTACGCTGTTGTGGACAAAACAACGAGTTGTTCAAGCACTGCAAGTCATGCGTGCGAGTGAGATCACTCGTGATCTATTGAAACAATCGCAGGATGAGCCGATTGTTCTCTATTCGTATTGGCTAACGTCCCGGGTTATGGGAATTCGATCAGCTCTCAATGCAAATCAGTGCCAACGTGCTCTACTCGTGTCCAGAGCTCATCGGTATGAAATGTTTGGGGATGAGTATGATGATTGGACCCTTGGAGAGCGCGTCCTTGCTTGTGACGAAGTTTACAGTGTTAGTTCAGTTGGCGCCGAGAAGCTTCGGTCATCGGTTGAATCTCTTCATTACTCAAAAGTCTACACATCTTTTATAGGCGTTCAAGGACCGAAATGCATTGACATTTCGTGCCAGTCAAAAACGATTAGATGTGTATCTGTTTCTTGGGTTTATCCACTTAAGCAAGTTCATTTGATTCTTATGGCTTTGCATTCAGCGGCAAAGTTGCAGCCCGAAAGTCAATTTATTTGGACACATATCGGAGACGGTCCAGACTTAAAAGATCTACAAGAACGGGCTGAACAATTAAAGCTACCGAATCTGGAAGTACGACTTGTTGGAAAAAAAACTAACATCGAGGTGATGCAAGATCTGGCTAAAGGTGACTATGACGTCTTCTTGAATGCTAGCAAAATTGAAGGCGTGCCTGTTTCGATTATGGAGGCGATGGCTGCTGGACTTTGTATCATTGCTCCTCACATTGGTGGAATTCCAGATGTGGTTCAGTCGAGCCATGGAATCTTGGTTCCGCTAAGCAGTTTGGTCAGTGGAATGGCGGAGTCTCTTGTGAAGTTGGTAAATGATTCTGAATTGATGTTGCAGATGCGTCAGCAAGCGAGAGAAAAGTGGGAGAGCACGTTTACTCTGCAAAATCTAGAAGAGTTTGCAGTGAATCTCTATGCAAAAGGTCAATGCCAACGGCAAAATACGCGATGAATAGAACAAGAAAAAACGTCTTATTTTTAAGGGCAAGTGGTCCGATTCTGAAAACGGCAAGAACTCATCGTTTCGCTTCGATGTATCAAACGGTTGGTTTCGTTACGACAGCTATCGGCTGGAATCGTACGAGCAAGTCTACCGAAAGTGTTAGTCTCCAAGAATTTGAACTTGGACGCGCATTTGATGTCAATCTCGAAGCCAACTATGGAAGCGGCCTCAGATCTTTACCCAAATTTTTCAAGTGGTTTTGCAAAGGGCTGGAGCAGGCAAAGAGCGAGTCAAAAATAGATTTTGTGCACGCCTGCGATCTAGAGGTCGCGTTCTTGGCATCTCTTCATCCAGCCACTAGGCGTTTACCTCTCGTTTACGACATCTGTGATTTTCGACACGTAACCTTTAATGCTGGATTTGCGAGATGGGTCGCGACAAAGATTCAGAAATACGTTGAAAAGCGGGCTTCACTGATCATTCTTCCGACTGAGTCGCGATTGCAGGGGCTTGAGGTTGAACAATCGGCAGCGAAGGTAGTTGTCATTCAGACGGGTCCAGCTTTCGACAACATCCCAAATGTCGACGAGCAACGCCCTAAATCAGAGGCTGAAAAGTTCATTTTTTTTGGTGGAACGTTGGGCACAGATCGTGGCCTATTGATTGCCTGCAATGCGATAAAAGGATCGGGATGGAAGCTAAAGATTGCCGGTTTTGGAGCTTTGGAAACGATGCTATCAGAGATTGCAAATTCCAATGAAAATGTAGAATTTTTAGGTTCTCTACTTCCATCTGACCTACTCAAGTGGACAGCATCTTCAGATGCGATTCTGATGACTTACGATCCGAGTATAGAAACGAATCGCATGTGTGCACCGAACAAGATTGCTGAGGCTCTGCTCCTTGGCAAAAGAGTCATCTACTCGGAAGGGATGGAAATTGGCTCAGAAGCTCGAATGCTGGACTCAATGTTTCTCCCCGTAACCTTCGGAGATGAAGAACAGTTGAGAGAGCTACTTAAGATGATGCCAAGAGAGGCACCTCAAGAGACGCTAGAGAAAGCTCGAACGCTTTTTCACTCCAAGTATTCGCTGGAAGCCAATGCTAAACTGCTAGAGAGTTCACTGGCTAAGTCAGGGCTTCTTTAGATCAGAAAGCTCAGACATCGATTCACCAAACTCGATTGATTCGGGAACGTCTTTTTATCTAAACACGATGTTTCAAATTATTGATGGATTTCACCGTGTTTTGCGTGACACCAAGGAGGAGCACGGGAACACAGATATGCACAACTTCATCCCATCTTAACTGCATACGCAACTTTAACAAATGTTACACATTAAATAATCTGAATCAGTGTCAAAGAAGTACTAAAATAGATAATACTAATGGCTTCTGGTATATTCTAAGAACCGTGGGAGTAGAGGTGCAGAATAACTTACTGAGCATCGCTAGAGAAGTTCTCAGAAAATGGCCGTTCATTTTCGCTGTCACTGCCATTGTGGCCGTCACAGTTATCCTGATTCCTGCTCGTTATCGCGTTTCAACCTCAATCATGATGGTTGAAGTAAACCAATTTGGACAAAACGCTTTGCTTCCTGTAACTTTGGAAGCTGGTCCAAACCCAATAGATATCACTCATCGAATTTTTCGAAGCGACTACGTCACTTCTCAAATTGCTGAAAAAATAGGGATGAATCGAGACAAAGTGGGTGCCTATATTGGAACCTCATTGGACATGAGTGCAAACTCAATCACTTTCTACGTGGATGAGTGGGAATCGAATATTTCAAAAGCTAAACTGGCCTTAAATGCTGGGCTGGAGTCTTTAGAAAAGAAAACGTCTGATATTGCCTTTAGCAAAGCGAAGATAAAGGCTGATTATTTGGAAAAAGCGACGAGTAATGCCTACGATAAACTTAGAATAAGCCGAGCGAAGTTGCTGGAGGCGCAACGAAAAACTGCCGCCGGCACATCACCAGCATCATTGAAAGTGGGTCTGCCCTTTAGCAATCGAGTAGCAGAACTGCGTTTTGAGCTGGGCACTGTCAATGCTCAACTCGCTGCTGCTGGAAACGAGGGAGAGAGGCTGTCTAAGCTTAACGAAACTTCTGTTTCTGCGATTCCATCGCTCGAAGAGTGGCGAAGGAAAATTGTAGAAATGGAGTTTGAAATTCAAAAAGAGCGAGTAGCTTACGGTGATGAAGCGCCCCATGTAAGGGCAAAGTCAGAGGCACTTGCAAAGGCCAAGCAAGCCGCGGCTTCAGAGCTTTCCGCCCAGATGAAAGCAGTAAAAATGCAAGTAACCAAAGAACAGCTCGAACTTCTTTCTCGAAAAACGGTGCTAAGTTGGCAGCTTGACGAAGCAAATCGACTTGTCAAGATCGCAACGACCGAAGCAGATACGCTGTCAGATCTCCACCTGGAGTATGAGAGTAATGAAGCGGTTTACTCACAGCTAAATGCTCAACTCCGACAAGCAAAGGTCGAATCTGAAGTCGATTTGGTACGGTGGAGAGTGCTTGAACCACCCTACATCAGCTATCGTCCAACCAACAAAAGGTTTGTTGCTTATTCAGCATATGCATTTGTGGCTTCTATTCTATTAGTTGCGATCTATCATGAGTGGAATCGAAAGGCCAAGCAGTAAGTTAAGCTCCATCGACAATCGACTCATCTCATTGATTGGAGCGTCACTTGTTTCAAGTTTTCCCATCACTCTACAATATTCAACTGGGCTACCATCGCCATTTGGAACTTTTTACGCACCAGCTCTCGCTTTTCTAATAATCGCAGCGGTCTTAAGAGACCCCCTACGCAGCTTTTTCATGACTAGAGTTCGCTGGGGACCCGTTGTGGTGCTGCTTCTACTTTTATTGCTAAGCATTTTTGCACCAGGCCAAAATGAGGTCTCATTTTCAAAAATTGGGGCAATTTTAATCGCAATATTTTCAGGGCTATTCGCATGTCAATGTATTGTTCATCCACCCTCTACTAAATACATTATTGCTTCATATCTGTGTGTTTGTGTGGCTCTTAGCCTGCTACTTTCCAGTGCCGGTGTTGTTCAGGCGGGACGAGCCGCGCTGTCAAGCGATCAAGAAAAGTTCTCGCAGATCAATGCATTTGGTATTGCGCTTTCGATTGCAAGCGTTCTTGCCGCCTCGATGGCTTTGCAATTGAAAAGTACGCACAAAGGATGGCCAGTTGCCATGACCATTTTCTCTTGCTTGATAACTTCAAGTGGAATATTGCTTACCGGGAGTCGTGGAGCATTGATTGGAATGCTGGCGGGGTTCGTCGCCGTTTGGTGGATGTCAGATCCGATCGATCGGGCGTCTTTGGCAAAGGCTACCGTTCTATTTGGTGGCACTTTGCTAGTCGTGATCACTGTATTTTTTGGGCGATCCGAAGGCATTCTCAGACAACTATCAACATTTAGCGAACTGTCTGGAAAGCTAGGAGGAAGATCAGAGGTTTGGCGTATAGCGTCAGAATCTCACTGGAGCGTTTGGATATTTGGATCAGGCTACGGAGGAAGTGCCTATGTCATCGGTGAGAAAATGGGTGCCCCATTTGCACCACACAATCTATATCTTCAAATATTGTTGGATTTTGGACTATTAGGAGCAATTGTCTTCTTGCTTTTGCTGAAGCAAAGCATTGCTGTAGTTGCAAAAAATAGATCAGTGGCTAGAGTTTGGATTCCGATCGCAGTAGTTGTTGCAATCTCTACAATGAGTTTACATTACTTACTATCACCTATTCTTTGGACATTATTATTGGTTGGCTCAGTTTTGCCAGGAATGGATGATAGTAAAGAAATGGAGAGTGCAAACTGAAAATTCTCATTATTACTACTCGCGGAGACGATGTTGGTGGTTCTCATGTGCACATTGCGATTTTAGCGTCGGCACTTAAACGTTGTGGTCACGATGTAACAGTCTGTAGTGGTTCTGGTCAAGTGTTTCCACAGTTTCTTGAAAAATATGCAATAAAACATACATCAGTTGACGAACTACAACATAGTATAAACCTCAAAAATGACTGGAAAGCGTTTAAAGCTTTGAGTGTCTTAATAAAAAATGTGCAGCCAGATCTGGTTTCGTTACACTCCAGCAAAGCAGGAGTTCTTGGTCGTATGGCCGCTAGAAGTTGCCGAATTCCCTCTATTTTCACCGCTCATGGTTGGTCATTCACGCAAGGGCATCGATTGAGACGACGTTTGTTTACATACTTTCTTGAACAGCTAGCGGCCAGTTTTTCTCCTTATGCGATTGCAGTGAGCAAATACGATTTCGATCTGGCTAATATGTGGCGGCTTCGGGGAAAAGCATTTCGGTGCATTGTCCATAACGGAGTTCCCGAGATGGACGATTCTTTGTATGCTGGCACACAAAGAAGTAGTAATTCGAATCAATGCGTTTTCGTAATGGTTGGGCGAATGGCCTCCCCGAAACGCTTTGATTTGCTGATCAAGGCAACTTCCATTGCAAGATTAAAGCAAAACATTTCGGTTGTGTTAGTAGGTGATGGTCCCGATAGGGAAAAGTATCAGAGTCTCGTCGCTGAATTGGGTTTGTCAGAGGTCGTAGCGCTTTTGGGAAATCGTTCTGATGTACCAGAGATTTTGAATCAGTCTGATGTATTTGTATTGACCTCAAACTATGAAGGATTCCCGATGAGTAGTATCGAAGCAATGAGATCTGGCTTACCGGTCATTGTTTCGAATGTGGGGGGCGCTGCCGAGGCGGTTGAAGATGGTGAAACTGGTTTTGTTCTCCAGAAGAATGATGCCGAGGAACTTGCTGAGTTGATGATAAAACTTGCAGAAAATCCAGACTTAAGAAAGAAAATGGGAGCTAAGGGGCTTGAACGATTTCTGGAACGTTTTTCCGCAACCATCATGGTTGAAAAGACGCTGGAAGCATTTAACAACTGTATAAGCAATTCTAAGTTGAGTAGTGAGTAGTTTCAGAACAAGGACACTAGTGTCTTCACTGCCAAATTTGGGATTTCCTGAAAGTTGTTTCGGAAACTTTCTCCAATGCTGGTTCTATTCAAAGATGATGTCCCGGATGTGTATTCTCCGCGCTCACTCAACACTGATCGTTAGCATGTACAATGTGATCAAATGTTGACGTTGTTGCTTTTCCCGGTCGTTTTAATGCAAGAAACCGTGCAAATAAACTACATTCCGCTATCAGTCGAGACGTTTATCCCCGTATCAAAAAGCAAATTGGTCAGTCGGCCGAAGATCAGGATCAAGCGAGCAACTCTTGAAGAAGTAAAGAAGATCGTTCGAGAGAACTGGAAACTCGATAAGTCAAACAAAGAATTTCTTTTCAACTACCGCTTTCACTGTCAGGACGGTCTCAATTCCATTTCCATTTGCAGAAGCGGACTAGCTTTGGTTGGAAAAGAACAAGGCCGCATAACGGACGGAACCTATGCCAAACTCAGAGAGTTTCTTGATGCAAAAGTTTCACTTCCGGGTGGAAAATGGTGACTAGTTCCGATGCCGATAGGTGATTCGACCCATCGTCAGGTCATACGGACTCAGTTCGACCTTGACGCGGTCTCCTGGCATGATTCGGATATAGTGCATCCGCATCTTTCCGGCGACGTGGGCGAGCACCTCGAGGTCACCTTCGTCTAGCTTGACGCGGAAGCGTGCGTTCGGCAGGTTTTCGATGATCGTGCCATCGAGCTCAATGCCCTGTTCCTTGTCAGACTGATCGTTGGTTTTCGGTTTATAGTGCCTTCGTCGCGCCATCGGTCTTTCTAGTGTACCAAGAATCCAAACATTCGTTTTATTTGCGGATATCTGTTAAGTATCACTCGTATAATTGAGCAATGCACTCTCGACTCTTTGTTCCTTTGTTTGGCATCTCGGCTCTTCTGCTCAGCGGACATGTTTATCTGCGAAGCACTACCAAAGAGTTCACGCTAAAGGACGACAAAGGAGCGAACGGTCTTTCGTTCTCGATGGATGATGGGATTGAGCCTGTTTTTGGTTTTGCCAGCGGAATCGAGGGAGCGGTCATGCTCGATTTAGAGAATCCTGAAAAGTCGACCGGAAAGGTGATCGTTAAAACCGACACCCTAAAGCTCACTCAGGAAGTGATGTCTGGTTACATGAAGGGTGAATGGTGCTTGGATGTTGAGCATTTTCCCGATGCGGTTTTCGAAGTGAAGACGGTTAAGGTGAAAAAGAACGACAAAAAGGCCGGCATTATGTCTGGCACCGTCAGCGGCGACTTCACATTCAAGGGGATCACCAAGCCCCTTACTGCGCCCGTCACTGTGAAGTTCGTCCCTGGCGGAGTGAAGACCCGTTTTGGCGATAAAGATGGCGACCTTATTGTCTTCTCAACCGAGTTCAGCTTCAATCGGTTCGAGCACAACGTTGGGAAAACGGTTTCGAAGGATCTACTGTCGGATAAGGTGAACGTCCGGCTGAACTGCGCGGGAATGGCTTACAAGAAGTAAGCCCGGTTACTCAACCGTCAGAATCTCGGGACCCGACTTCGTGATCGCGATCGTGTGCTCGAAGTGAGCGGCGAATTTATCGTCGGCGGTCACGACGGTCCAACCATCGTCCAAGGTTTTGACCTTCCAGCTTCCTTCGTTGATCATTGGCTCGATGCAGATCGTCATCCCTTCTTTCAAGCGGTCGCCCTTACCCGGTTTTCCAAAGTTGGGGACGTTCGACGGCGACTCATGAACGTTCTGTCCGATGCCGTGGCCGACGAGGTCTCGAACGACCCCGAATCCGTGGGATTCGACGTACTTCTGCACCGCCGCGCCGATATCTCCGGTGGTGTTTCCGTGGCGCGCCTTGGCGATGCCCTGCATGAGCGATTCTCGGGTGACATTGAGAAGCTTTTGGTGGATGGGTTTAATGGTTCCCACTGCATAGGTCCAGGCGCCATCGGCATGCCAGCCGTTCTTATAGACTCCGAAATCGAGGGTGATGATATCGCCGTCTTTGACAACATCGTGAGTCGGAATGCCATGAACAACAACGTTATTGAGGGCAATGCAGGTTGCATTAGGATAGCCCCGATAGCCTAAGAAGCTTGGGACGCCGCCTTCTTCCCGGATCAAGCGGTCGGCAAGGGCATCGAGCTCAAGGAGTGTGGTTTTTCCTGGGTTGATTGACTCCGACACGAGGCGCAGCGTGCGCGCCACAATTCGGCCAGATTCGCGCATATGTGCAATTTCGGAGGCGTTTTTGATCAGTCCCATGAGTTCGTTTAGTTGTTGATAATGTCTTTATAGACCTCTTCTGGGTCTCGGGTGGAATCCACGGCTCGGAAGAGCCCTTTGTCGCGGTAATAGTCGATAACCGGAGCGGTGTTCTCTCGGAAAACGCGGAGCCGTTCACGAATGGTCTCCGGAAGATCGTCACTGCGAACCACGATGGGGCTATTGCAGTTATCGCAGAATCCGTCGCGCATCGGTGGCTTGTTAAGACTGTGGTAGATCGCACCGCACTTGGTGCATCCCATTCGGCCGCTGAGACGACGAACAATCAGTTCATCTGGAGCTTCTAAAGAGATCACAGCATCAAGTTTCATCTCAAGTTCCTCCAAGATTTCTCCTAGTGCATCGGCTTGCTTAACCGTCCTCGGAAATCCGTCAAGAATGAAGCCCTTCTTTCGCACTTCTGGCTCTCGAATCCGTTTCGCCATCATCTCGATCGTGACCCCGTTGGGGACGAGTTCTCCGTGCTGAATATACCGTTGTGCAAGTCGGCCAAGGTCAGTCTGAGCTTCAATCTCTTTACGGAAGATTTCGCCAGAGGAGAGCGTGAATAGTCCTAGGCGGCTACCTAACAATGCCGCTTGAGTTCCTTTTCCAACACCAGGAGGGCCGATGAGAAGAATCTTCATTTCAAATAAAAAACTCCTCGATTCTCAAGCTACTTCTTGAAGAATCGAGGAGCCTAGGTTTCTATTTTAGTTGTCGTACTGCTTCATTAGCAAGTTCGCTTCAATCTGCCGCATGGTTTCTAGGGCCACGCTGACAAGAATCAGAAGCGAAGTTCCGCCAACAACGCCAACACCATAATCGTAGCTAAGGTTGGTTACTACTGGTGTGATGTATTGCAACAGAGCGACGATGGCGATAAATCCTGCCCCGACGAGAGTCACTTTAGAGATGATTCCATCCAAGAAGTCCTTAGTCTGCTTCCCAGGTCGAACTCCAGGGATCATCGATCCGCCACGTTTCAGGTTATTGCTAATATCTTCTACGTTGTACTGGATCGCTGTCCAGAAATAGCTGAAGAAGAAGATCATCGCAATGTAGACCAAACATCCAATGGGGTTGATCGGGAACTTGATATTGAAGATCAGGCCTTGTGGTGCTGGGTTAATGAAATTTCCAACATCCATCAGGAACTTTCCGATTGGGTTTGGTGGGTTAGCTTCACCGCCGAGCATCGTTCCGAACTGAGCTGGCATGTAGATGATCGCGGATGCGAAGATGATCGGAATAACCCCAGCCATCAGAAGCGAGAACGGTAGGTAGCTGGTTTTACCACCAATCGCCTTCGTTCCGACCATTCGTCTCATGTGCTGAACCGGGATTCGGCGTTGAGCAGAAGTAAAGTGAACAATCATCCAGGTGGAGAGCAGGAAGATGGCTATCAGCAAGAACACGCTGACTGGTGAAATGACATTATCGGCGAGACCTTGCTTCATTTTGCCAAGTTGGTATGGCAACGCAACCATGATCCCAGCAAAGATCATGAGTGAAACGCCGTTTCCGATTCCGCGCTCAGAGATTTGCTCTCCAAGCCAGAGGCAGAACATCGAGCCTGCGGTCCAGAACACCAAGATGGTGAGCATGGTACCGATGCTAAAGCCTCCAAGGCCGCCAGCGATCAGTTTGATATAGCCCCAGCTTTGAATCGCGCACATGAATAGTGTAAGTGCACGAGTCCGTTGGTTTTGCTTCTTTCGAGCATATTCGCCACCTTCTTCCATTTCCTTCTTGAGGTTAGGGAACGCAGTGGTGAGAATCTGCATGATGATAGACGCCGTAATGTAGGGGTTCATTCCTAAGGCGAAGATCGAAAGACGGCTCAGTGCACCGCCGCCAAAACTGTCGATCAACTGGAAAACCGAAGAATTTTTCAGTTTTTCCATGATCATCGATTCTTGGAAACCTGGAACGGGGACCGGAATATGGACACCCAAGGCGAAGACAGCGAACATCAAGAGAACAAACTTGAGTCGTGCCCGAAGATCTTCGTCTTCCCAGGCAAGTTTAAAAATTTGCGTCAAAGGCAGCGAGAGAGATTTATCTCCCCCGCCGCCTCCAAATGCGCTTCCTCCAAAGCCGCCGAAGCTCAAAGTGAGATTGCCTCTCCTCCGTTGGCTTTGATGGCTTCTTCTGCTTTACCGCTGAACTTGTGAGCGGTGACCTTGAGCTTCTTGCTCAGGGTTCCGAAAGCAAGGATCTTTACGCCGTCCATTTTATCCAGGTTGATGATTCCTTTCGCGGTCAGCGTTTCAGGAGTCACTTCTTCGCCGGCGTTGAAGTTCTTTTCCAGATCGTCGAGGTTGACGATGGCATAGAACTTTTGGTTGACGTTTCGGAAACCTTTCTTTACCGGAAGTCGGCGGAAGATTGGAGTTTGTCCACCTTCAAAGTTCGGGTGGATTTGTCGTCGAGCTTTCTGACCCTTGGTACCACGAGTTGCGGTTTTACCCATGCCAGAGCCAATACCTCGGGCAACACGTCGCTTCTTGAACGTGCTACCTGGGCTTGGTGAGAAGTTATGGAGACCCATGGTTAGTTATCCTCCGACTTTTTAGTCGTTCGCTTTTTGGGCTTTTCTTCCGACGCCGGTGCGGCTTCTGCTGTTTCAGCCTTTGCCTTGGTCGCTTTTTTAGGAGCGGCTGCGGCAGTAGCAACAGGAGCTTTTGCGTTTTTCTTCGTTGGAGTGCCTTCTACTTCTTCAACGTGAAGAAGCTCTTTCACTCGGTGAATCATGCCTCGGATTGATGGGGTGTCTTCGTGCTCAACAACTTGGTTAACCTTTCGAAGGCCGAGAGATTCGACCACGCGTCGGGTTCGCCATTGGTGAGCAACCGTTGATCGGACAAGCTTAATGCGTAGCATTGAATTCTTCCTCCTTTCGGGCTTTGTCAATCCAAGGTACGAGTTGCTTCACTTCGATTCCGCGTCGTTCTGCAACTTCTTCTGGGTTACCGAGAGTTTTGAACGCTTCAA
This sequence comes from Ottelia alismoides, assembly GCA_037367405.1. Classification (NCBI taxonomy): domain Eukaryota; kingdom Viridiplantae; phylum Streptophyta; class Magnoliopsida; order Alismatales; family Hydrocharitaceae; genus Ottelia; species Ottelia alismoides. The sequence continues at coordinate 80,130 of JAZKJV010008909.1, read as the reverse complement.
CGGTGGCGTACGCCATGTTGATCGCGTTTCGGCTTCCAAGAGACTTGGAGAGGACGTCGTGAACGCCAGCTGCTTCCAAGCATTGTCGAACAGCGCCGCCGGCCTTAACTCCAGTACCTGGAGCAGCGGGGCGAAGGACGACTTCTGCAGTGCCGCTTCGTGCCTTGATTTCGTAAGGAATCGTTGCGCCGATCATCGGGACCTTGAACATGCTCTTTCGAGCAGCTTCTTCAGCCTTTCGGATCGCGTCTGGGATACCTCGGGCTTTACCAAGTCCGATACCTACGCTTCCTTTGTTGTCACCCACAACAACGAGGATGGACCAGCTTGCGGTTTTTCCTCCCTTGTGAGTCTTGAAGACCTTGTTCGTTCGAATGATTCGAACGTCGAGCTGTGGGCCTCCGTCGGTGTTGCGGCTTTCTCGCTTGCCGCTCATTCGCATTCTCATGGTTTAGAACTCCAATCCTGCTTCTCGGGCGCCATCTGCAAGAGATGCCACTCGTCCGTGGTATTGGAAGCCTCCACGGTCAAACACGACGGAACTCAAACCTGCTTTTTTAGCGCGCTCTGCAATTGCAGCGCCCACTTTCTTGGCGCCATCAACGTTTCCAGTCGCCTTCAGATCTTTCTCAAGCGAGCTTGCCGCTACGAGAGTTGTCCCGGTTGTATCATCGATAATTTGAGCTGAAATGTGCTTCAACGAGCGAAACACGGCCAGTCTCGGCTTCTCCGGAGTACCGGAGACCCGCTTTCTCAGGCGGGCGTGCCGTGCTAGGCGAAGCTCTTGTCTAGTTTTCTTTGCCATTACTTAAACGGATCTCCTTACTTCTTGGCCGAAGCGCGCTTACCAGCCTTCAGCTTGACGACTTCACCCTGATACCGAATACCCTTGCCCTTGTATGGCTCTGGCTTTCGGACCTTTCGGATGTCGGCAGCGACCTGACCCACCAGGGCCTTGTCGGTACCAGAAATGATGATGCTTTGAGTTCTTGCCTTTTCGTCGGCTTTCACTTCGAGCGTGATACCTTCAGGAGCAGCAACTCGAACTGGGTGTGAATAACCCATGTTGAGGAGAAGGTTTCGACCTTCCATTTGCGCACGGTAACCAACACCGATAATATCGAGTTGCTTACTGTGTCCTTTGGTAACACCTTCAACCATGTTCGAGATTAGGGTGCGAGCGAGGCCGTGTTGGCTGCGCGCTTCTCGGAGGTTGTTAGGTCGTTCGAGGTTCAAAACGTTCCCTTCTTGCTTGACGCTCAGCAATCGGCTGATTGGCTGGGTCAATTCTCCCTTTGGACCTTTGACAGACACAACGTTTGTTGCGGCATCAACGGTCACGGTGACGTTGCCTGGAACTTCAATTGGGCGAATACCAATTCGTGACATAGATTAATACACCTCGCAGAGAACTTCTCCGCCGATCTTTCGGCGTCGAGCTTCTCGGTCAGTCATGAGTCCCTGGTTCGTGGTGAGGATTCGGGTTGCCAAACCGTTTCGGATCGGCTTCATATCGTCAACACCCTTATAAACACGGAGACCGGGCTTGGACACACGCTTAATCTCGGAGATGAGCGGTTGTCGTCGCTTGTCGTACTTCAGAACAATTCGAATATTTGGGAACTTGCTTTCGGTCGTCACTTCGTGAGACTCGATGTAGCCTTCTTGTTCCAAGAGCTTAACAACTTCAAGCTTGATCTTGGAATGTGGAACATCGACGCTCATCAGTTTCGCCTGGCAGCCGTTCCGAATTCGAGTTAACAGGTCCGCAATAGGATCGCTATGCATTTTCTTTCATTAACCTCTTTTGGATTACCAGCTCGATTTAACGACGCCGGGCAGTTCGCCTTTGTGAGCCTTCTCCCGGAAGACTTGTCGGCAAACACCGAAGAATCGGAAGTAGCCACTGGCTCTGCCAGTGATGCTACATCGGTTGTAGCGGCGAGTCTTGAACATGCGTTGCTTGACTCGTTTGGCCTTTAAGGCCGCAAGGGCTTCTTCCCGCTTATCTTTAGGGAGTTCCATGATGGCTCGCTCTTCAGCGTCCAACTTGGCCCATTTCGCGGACTGAACCCTATGTTTTTGGATCAGACATTCTTTCGCCATAGTTTTTTCACCAGTCTCGGGCAGGTACATCCTCAGAGGCGAATCGGAGAACGCGGTACCCGTGGTCAGGTTGTGACGTCTGCTTTTGGCAGACAATCAGGGAATATACCCGATTTTCTTGCACCGTTTCGATGCTAGGATTCGTCAGCGGGCAGAGCTGGAAAATTAAAAAAGAACCCGCTAGACTCAGTCTTGCGGGTTCTTTGTTTTCTCTCTGCGTCAGCTTACTTCTTTCTTCGCTTTGCGATTGCAAGAATTCCGAGCGAGAGGGCAACCATGCTGGTTGGTTCCGGAACCACTTGGATGTTATCGACGAGCATGAAGTTTAATCGGCTCGTTGATGTCGTACTTCCCGTGTTCGTATCGGAGAAAACGATGGCTAGGTTGCTTCCCCCGGCCGTAAACGTTGTGGCGTCAACCGTTGCAATTCGCGTGGTATCTATGAAGTAAGAGATGTTGTTGCCAACTCGCTCGACTGTCCACTTTCGCCATGCGAAGCCAGTTGTCCCGGCTGCAGTGGTTCCAGTTTGAGTAGTGAACCCATTTTGTGTTCCGGGAAGAGCGACCGAGGGGAATGCGGTCGTATAGTACGCGTTGGTATTGTTCAGCGCACCTGAAGGAGCTGCATAAACCGCATTTCCAGATGCGTAGCTTGTCTGAGCAAAAGGCGAATACAAGCGGTAATCTGCCGCCGAGCCACCGTCGAGAGTCGTTCCAAACCAAGCGCTGTCTTGTACAGCGCCAGCCCATTGAGGAGTTATCCCTGTAGTACCCCATCCGAGACCTGCAAGTTGAGTCGTCCCAGATCCACCAGCGGGTCCTGGCCCAACGTAGTTCAGCCAAACATCAGCAGTGATCTTGAAGTCGCCAACGATCGAAACATTCTGTGGCGAAACACTGAGTCCGCCAAATACGCCGCCAGCAATGTTGGCTTCGAGGATTAAGCCGCGAGTGCTTCCGCCTGTGGAGCCCGGAGCGGACGGAATCCCGTACACAGAATAGTCGGCGTTGAATGTCGCAACGTTGTTCGCAACATTGTTGGCTTTGTTGACATTCCAGCTCGCACTGGTATCTATGTCGAAGTCGTCAGAAAATAAGAAAGAGGCTGAAGCCGTAACCCCTAAGCCCATTCCGAATGCAGCAGTAAAAATGCCCAGATGAAATTTCATTGCAATCACCGAGGATCAAAAGAATATCTTCCGACCCCCGGCATTTTAACAGAGATTGTTAAGAGTCGCAACCCAATTTAGATATTTTCTTTTAACCAAGCTTTGACAACCTGATTGACCACCGGGTTATGTTGGTTACCGGGTCTCCCCCATTTTCTCGCACTGTCCTCGAACGAAGTCGTTTGAAAGAAGCCATGGTCAGATTGAGGCAGAACCTTATATTGTGCAGTTCCTGGTCGGACTCGATTCACGATCTTTGCGACATTTTCGTTGTCCCATCCGGTTGAGATGAAATCATTTTCACCCCACATACTCAGCACTTTGCACTTCGAGTCTTCCCAAGCTTTCGGTAAGTTTTTCTTGGCTAGCTGCTGGAAGAAAGCGATGTTTACGCCCGAGTAAGTTTTGCCATCTGGGTAGGTTGAGTCCACCGCGTCCTTCATTTCCGGATATTTCGCTTTGATCTGCGCGGGGAGTAAGCCTTCGTTATATGTGTAGTGCAGAATCTTGCTCAGTTCGATCTGCGCTTGATCGGTTTCAGAATCAGATGCACCCCTCAAGATCATTTGACGACGAGAATTGTCTAGGCAGTATTCGACCCAAGTCTTCGTCATTCCCGCACATGTAATGACCCCCTTTACTGGTTCTTGGCTGGCAACGAGTGGCCCAAATGCCCCTCCCATCGAATGCCCGAAGATCGCAATACGATTTTTATCGACATAAGGCTTGTTCTTCATGTGTCGAAGCGATTGAACGTAGGAATCGAGCTCATCATCGAACATCAAGTCGATATAGGCAGGTCCCTCCGCGTCACCTTGACCCGGCTTTTCGGTTCGGATGATCGCATAGCCAGACTTAGCCAGCGGCTCTAGGATGTTGCCATAAGGAATTGCTTTATATTCCCCATCGATTGAATAGCTCCCAATTCCTCCGATCACGAAAACGGTTGGAAACGGTCCGTTACCTTCAGGATAGGTGGCAATTACTCGGATCCGCTTTCCTTTGCTGACAAATTGATCGTAGTCAACCTTGAATCCGTCCGGTTTCTGTTTTGGCTTTTCCAAAAGTTTGGTGTTGATATCGAGGGTCTGCCCAGATCGAACAACTTTAAACGATAGATCCAGTCCAGCACGCTTTCCTCGGATGAATGAGACGAAGTCTTGGGTTGAAGTAGCGTCGACACCATTCACCTTAACGATAATATCTCCAGTTTTGAGGCCGGCTTTATCGGCAGTGAGATCCGGGACTACTCCAACGATTTTTACCCCCTTCTCGACTTTGTCCTCAGCGGAGATCGGAACTACTTGGACCCCAAGTGCGCCGATGCGCGGAAGTGGATCAACTGAATCTGCTCGCAAGATTTCGACTAGTAGATAGCAAAGTGACATCATCACAGATACAGATACCTTTATTTCAATCTGTAATAGTTCCACCACTGACAGAAAAGCCGGATGACGAAGGGAGTCTGAGACTTTTAGACTAGCTTTCGATATTGAAGCTTTCCAACTTTGAGCACCTTACCAATGAGAGCATCTGATGGCAGTCTCAGTTCAGTGATCTTTTGCCCATCGGTCGAAACCGCACCGGAACTGATCAGTTTCTTCGCGTCACCATTAGAAGAAGCCATTCCCAAACTCACGATCAGTGTCGGAAGGTTGACTTGCCCATCGATGATGACCTCGGTAGGTATCGATGCCTCTTCAGCTTCGGTCACCACTTTCTTTTGAGAAAATGTTTCGATGAAGTAGCGTTCAGCGGCATCAGCGGCTTCGGTGGAATGATACAAAGTGACAATCTCTTTGGCCAGACGGACTTTTGCGTCGCGCGGATTTTTGCCTTCACTTAGCATCGCCGCTACTTCGTCCATCGGAACGTCGGTACACAACTCGAACCAGTTGGCAATGATCTCGTCGGGGATGGACATGGTTTTTCCGAACATATCGTTCGGAGTGTCCTGGATCGAGATGTAGTTGCCCAGCGATTGGCTCATCTTCTCCTTCCCATCGGTCCCGACCAGGAGCGGGCAAAGGATTACCGCCTGCGGCTCTTGTCCATACTGCTCCATCAGAGTTCGGCCTACAAGGTTGTTGAACTTTTGGTCATTCCCGCCGATCTCGATATCTGACTTGATTTCTACCGAGTCCATGCCCTGACAAAGCGGATATAGAATCTCATGCATCGCAATCGGTTGCTGGTTCTGGAAGCGCTTTGTAAAGTCGTCACGCTCCATGATTCGAGCCACCGTATAGCGGGAACAGAGACGAATCACGTCCTCGAACGTCATTTTCCCGAGCCAGTCCTTGTTGTAGTAAATCTCCGTCAGTTCCGGATCGAGAATCTTGAAAAACTGCTTCTTGACCTCGTCAACATTCGCTTGAACCTCTTCTCGCGTCAACTGCTTTCGGGTCTTGCTCTTGCCGCTGGGGTCTCCAATCTGGGCAGTAAAGTCGCCGATGATGAGGCAAGCCGTATGCCCATGCCGCTGAAAATCTCTCAGTTTGCGAAGGACCACCGCCCAGCCGAGGGTGACGTCCTTCGCCGTCGGGTCAACGCCCAACTTGACGCGCAACTTTCGTCCATTCTTGATGCGCTCCATGATCTCGGCTTCGCCGATAATTTCGGTCGTGCCGCGACGATAAGATGCGAGTTGCGCTTCAAGGGACATATAACGTAGTTTACCGATTGGGTGAAACCAGAGAGCAGTAAACTCACACTGCACAATGAACTCAGAAACGTTCGAATCTTTGGTAAACGAACACAAAGATGCCGTTTATCGGCAAATGGCAAGAGTTTGCGATAACAAGGAAGATGCGGAAGATGCGCTTGCGACTGCGATCATGCATGCGTTCCAAGCTCATAGTCAACTGACCAGTGATGCGGCCTTTCGTTCCTGGCTCGGAACCATTGGGCGACGTGTGTGTACAAGAATGAGGTCGCATAAGGGGATCGCCAGTGCCCTGGAATTCGCTGAGGAACATGACCTCATCAACACCGACATCTCAGAAGTTGATTTGGCCATCCTGAAGGGGTGCGTCAAGGAGGCGATAGAGCTTTTAGACCCAACTTATCGAGAAGTCTATTACCTATGCGAGATCGAAGAGCGGTCGGTCGAAGAAGCGGCAAAACAGGTTGGCATTTCTGTTGCGGCGGCGAAATCTCGACTTCTGAGGGCAAGAGCGAAGGTCCGAGAAACGCTAGATCAGTCGATCTGCGCCGCTTGAATCAAAACTGAGCTAATTCGCCTCTCACAATTGTGATTGCGTGGACGGCTGTGATTTTGATGGGAGTCATTCTTGGGCTCCTCGGGGGCGGGGGTGGCATTCTGACGCTCCCGATCCTGGTAAACCTGTTTGGCATAAAGCCATCGGAAGCAACCGGTGGATCTTTAGTCATTGTCGGTACAACCGCGCTCACGGCGGTTGCCCTGGAGTTCAAAAACAAAAACCTTCAAGTGGAGACCGCCTTGAAGGTAGGGATCCCGGCGGCAATTGGCTCCGTAGTCGCTCGAAAAGTGGTCAACCCAGTGATGCCCGAACAGCTTCTCGGGACCAGCAAAGATCAATTGACGCTGTTGGCGTTCGGCATTCTCATGCTGTTTGTGGGTTATCGGATGCGTCGTCCTAAGCAATCTCACGCCCAGTCTCGGATTGAAATTGCCGGATTTTTTGTTGGGATGCTTGGTGGCTTACTAGGGGCAGGGGGTGGATTTTTGATTATCCCTCTCCTGACGCTTCAGCTCAAGCTGGACATGAAAACTGCCGTTCCGACATCATTGGCGATTATCTTTATGCAGTCATTTGCCGGCGTCGTAAGCGACTTCAATCGGCCCTATCCGTGGTCGTCGCTTGCGGTCATTGCCGGGCTTTCCATCACCGGAATGTTGATCGGAGTAAACCTCAGAGGTCGCGTAAAAGCAGAAATTCTGAAACCCGCTTTCGCTGGTTTGATCTTTTTTGTTGCGATTTTTACAATTTTTCAAGTGGCGTTGAATCATTTTTGAGCGACCTTGTCTCTTACCTAACAACAATGCACACAACGATAACCGTTCAAGAACTTAAGAGTCGGCTCAATTCGGGCGAGCCTATTCAGCTCATCGACGTCCGATCTCCGGGCGAGTACGCCGCCGGTCATGCTCCGATGGCAATGAACATCCCGTTAGAGCAAGTTGAGCAACGGCTGCCGGACTTGAAATCAGGTCAGGTCGCCATCCTTTGCAAGTCTGGAAGACGAGCAGGGATCGCTTGTGATGTCCTGAAAGACCACCACGAGAACCTGATTCTTGTCGAAGGTGGTACGGATGCTTGGGTACAAAGCGGCGGTGACCTTGTCACGACCACAACCTCGAAATGGTCTTTGGAGCGTCAGGTGCGGTTTGGTGCCGGACTGCTGACCCTCACCGGATCACTGCTTTCCGTTTTTGCCGCGCCCGCCTGGGTTTATCTGCCGATGTTCGTCGGTGCTGGACTCACATTTGCCGGTGCTACTGATATCTGCGGCATGGCACTTCTTTTAGCCAAAATGCCTTGGAATAAAGCTCAGGCGTGCTCAACAACAACCCGTACCGCGAAGGTGCAATCATGATCCTTAGAAACTTCTATGAACCCAAACTGGCTCAAATGAGCTACCTCGTTGGATGCGCCAAAACAGGCGAAGCGATCGTCATCGACCCTATTAGAGACATCGCCCAGTACCTCGAAATGGCGGATTCCGAGGGCTTACGAATCACTCATGTGACCGAAACCCACATCCATGCCGACTACCTATCGGGCACCCGAGAACTCTCGGCCGCGACGGGAGCACAAATGTTCCTTTCCGATGAAGGCGGAGAGGGCTGGCAATACGAGTTTGCTGACGATCCCAAAGTCAACCTGATGAAAGACGCCTACATCATCAAGGTAGGAAACTTGACTCTCAAGGCGGTCCACACTCCGGGGCACACTCCGGAACACATGTCTTACTTGCTGACCGACCATCCGGCAAGCGAAGAACCGCACTCCTTCTTTACCGGAGACTTCATCTTCGCCGGAGACGTGGGGCGTCCCGACTTGCTGGAGCGGGCAGCGAACTTCAAAGGCACGATGGAAAAGGGGGCGCGAGTGCTATTCAACACGATCAAAGCAACCGAAAACCTTCCTGACTCCCTATTAGTTTGGCCAGGACACGGTGCGGGTTCTGCTTGCGGCAAATCTCTTGGTGGAACGCCGGTGACGACCATGGGATACGAGCGAAAATCGAATTGGGCTTTCCAGATCGAAAGTGAAGACGCTTTCGTTGAAGAAGTGTTAAAAGGTCAACCCGAACCACCGTTCTATTTCAAGGAAATGAAGATGCGAAACAAGCAGGGTCCACGGATTCTCGGCTCGCTGCCCAGTGTCCCAAGAGTCTCCGGCTCTGAGCATCGCGAGTTGGTGGATGTTCGCTCTGCAAACGCAATCCGGCAAGGCTATGTCCCTGGAAGCCTAGCGATTCCGAGCAACAAAGGGTTGACAAACTGGGCGGGATGGCTCCTTAAGTATGATGAGCCTGTCGTGCTCATTGCCGAATCTCAGTCACAAGCCGATGCTGCGGCCAGAGATATGGCAACCATCGGACTCGATGTTGCCTCTGGTTGGATCACCGCGCTGTCTGACGCAGAAACGATTGAGCCGACCACCTGCTCCAAACTTACGCTCGACGAGTTCATCCTGGATGTTCGGGGAGTGAATGAGTGGAACGCACAACGTATCCAAAACGCTCATCACATTCCGTTGGGCTACCTTGAGTCTCGGCTCGATGAGGTCCCGAGAGATGCTCGAATCGTCGTCCACTGCGCCGGTGGAAACCGATCGCCAATCGCTGTTTCGATTCTGAAACGGGCTGGATATTCGAACGTTTTGGAAATTCCCGGCGGCATCTCGGAAGTCGTTCAGAAGTGTCCGCAGACTCTTTTGGGAGCGTAACGCAGCACTCTATTCAGCCCCCGCCAGCCTCTGGCGGGGCCTGATCTGCTTCCGGAAACTTGGTCTCAAGCTACTCAGTGATTTTTGGTTTTGAAAAATATTTCATATATATAAATTTTTGATGTATATTAAAAATGCAATGAAATTTCGATCTGACCTCGAGTTCTTGATCTTGTCTGTCCTGACTACCGAGCCGAAGCATGGCTACGAGATCGCGAAGAGCATCCGTGAGCTGAGCGATGATGCTTTCAAATACGGAGAAGCCCAGATCTATCCGGCGCTTCGCAAACTCGAAGAGAATTCTTCCGTTGTTGCAGACTGGCAGATTCAGGAAGGAAAGCCAAATCGACGCATCTACGCGATTACTGACCAAGGGCGTGAACTGCTCGAAACTCAACAACAGGAGTGGGTGAGTTTCCAAGAAAAGGTTAACCGTTTTGTTTTGATCAAAAGTGGAGCAAACTCATGAATAGTCAATTAAACGATTACATCCTCAAAGTGCGTAAGCGCTCGAAGAAGCTGGTTGATTCGCAAACGCTTGACGAATTTGAATCCCATGCCAACGAGATCTACTGTGAAAAGGGCGATATCTCGGAAGTGATCCTTCGGCTTGGTTCGCCAGGTGAGGTTGCACTTCAACTAGCAAAATCGACTTCAAATGAATCGAAAGGTTTGAGACTTCAGTGGAAGTCTGTCGCAGCACTCTTTGTTGCTTTGTATATTTCTTCCTTTGCGTTTGTATGGCTAGTGAATCAAAGCCTAAAGATCAATGCGTTAAGTTTTGCAAACTTTAACCTTGTGCTAATGGTGATTGCTGGCCTCTATTTAGGAAAAGGCTTGTTTCTTGCAAGGAAGCTGAATTCAAAGTCTATTGCCATAGTTTTAATTGCAAATCTTGCTATTATTGGAGTCTTGAGCGCTATTAATCATCAGAATATACAGGCGTGGAATCAAGAATACTACCGAATTAGGAAGACATCTACGCAAAACATTGTTCTCATACGGGAATTGGCAACCGCGCAAGAACTTGCTCTCAAAAATTCGGAGAATTTCGAGAGAGCTCTCGAATACTCAAGTAAAAACCCTCAGAATGCGAATATTCCTACTAAGCACACCGGAAAATTTCTTGTTCCGGTAATGGAGAAGCGTTTCATGCTACCTCCGATGGCGACTTTTGATCGAATTGATTCGCTACAAACGGCAAAGAGAATATATCAAGCTAGCCCGTTTGATATCCGATTATCCTTTGTGACTAGTCGAATAGAATCCAGCCCACTCGTAGCGATGACTGTAGGAGATCGAATCAGATACACGATCATTTATGTTCTTCAAACCTTTATAACTATGTTTATTGTAGGATGCTTAAGTGCTTTCGTTCGGTCCGAATGGATAAGGGGCTTTCAAAAGAAAAGGAAGAGAGTCGCGTAGCACATTGTAGGCAATAGCGAGCAGACTTTACATATCGCCCAGTTATCGGAAGGTGTAGCTGAGGTCGCTTAGAAGAGTTTATAGACACTTCCGAGTGTGTAACGCGGCAAACTATTTCGCCCCCGCCAGACTATGGCTGGGGCTATTCACCTATCAGAGATGTAGTCTCGAATTGATAGGTAGTTACCAAATCAAAAACCTCCACGATATGACCGCGGAGGTATGAGTGAGGATTTTTAGCAGATGAAATCTCAGACCTATGCAATTCGCTCGAATCCGCGCAACTCGAACAAAGCTTTTGCTTCTTCGATTTGCTTTGCCATCGCCTTCGGACCAGGGCCGCCGTAGGATTCTCGCCGAGCAACCGAGCCTTCGGCGGTGAGCACTTTGAGAGCATCCACCGGAATCGATGAATCGATTTCGTGAAGAATCTCAGCCGTCAGGTCTTCTAGCGCAATCCCCCGGTCGTTGCAGCCGATGACGACTTTACCGACGATCTCGTGGGCTTCGCGGAAAGGTACTCCGTTTGATGCCAAGTAATCGGCCAAGTCGGTTGCGGTTGAGAAATCTCCGTAGGTTGCTTTTGCCATCGTCTCCAGTTCCCAGGTGCAGGTTTCGACCATCAGTTGAATAAGATCTAGCGAGTCCTTCACTTTTCCGATGGAGTCAAACAGCGGTGGTTTATCTTCTTGGGTGTCTCGGTTGTAACCCAGAGGTAAACCTTTCATGACCGTCGCCATTGTCACCCAGTTGGCGATTACTCGCCCGGTTCGACCTCGGATTAGCTCAGCCATGTCTGGATTTCGCTTTTGCGGCATGATCGACGAGCCAGTCGTGGTAGAGTCCGCCAATTTGACGAAGCCAAACTCGCGCCCGCTCCAAAGCACTAACTCCTGAGAGATCCGGCTAAGGTCGATCATGATCAAAGCGCAGACATGGAGCGCATCGAGGATAAAAGATCGATCACTCGTGGCATCCAAAGCGTTCGGAATCGGAGCAGTAAAGCCGAGTTCTTCGCTCGTCATATGCCGGTCAATTGGGAATCCGGTTCCCGCCAACGCGGCCGCACCGAGTGGCGAATAGTTTGCGAGTTTGAACAACTCCTCGGCTCGGTGACCATGCCGTTGGAGCGCCCAAAAATGCGCTAACAGGTGGAAGCCGAGCGTAATCGGCTGTGCGTGCTGTTGGTGGGTGTACCCTGGCATAAGGGCAGACTGATACTTTTCACCTTGCTCCAAAAGAACGCCCTGAAGCTCTTTAATCTTGTCGAGAACCACTAAAAGTTCGTTGTGGAGCATTAGCCTTGCCGCGGTGGCCACTTGGTCGTTTCGGCTTCGGGCGGTATGGAGCTTCCCGGCGACATCGCCAACCAACTCATAGAGTCGCATTTCAATCGCAGTGTGGATGTCTTCAACATCCATCTGCAGTGCTTCCGGTCCGGCTTCGTGAATTTTTTCTAAGCCATCGATAAGCTGTTGAGCTTCTTCTTTGGTGATGATGCCCTGTTCTCCGAGCATCCGGGCATGGGCAACACTGCCGATAATATCTTCTTGCCAAAAGTTGAGGTCGGTATGAATGGATTGCCCAAAGCGGTCAACAAGGTCTGCAGTAGTGTCGCTAAAGGCTCCGCCCCAAAGTTTCTTCATATCGGAGAGTTAAGAATACCGAGGTCGCGAGTGATATTTCTCGCCCGCAACCTCGTGTGTGAATTAGCTTCGTCGGCGTTTCGCCAATGCAAGCAAGCCGCCACCGAGAATGAACATGGTTGCAGGCTCTGGAACCGCTACGATACCGCTCAGTGCGACGGAACGTTGCTGACCCGTTACGGTATCAATGAGATTCAACGTAGCTGATTTTGCACCAAGTGTTGCGGTGTCCATTTGGATGTATTTGAAGATGTCAGATCCACCGGTCAAAGTGACATTACTTGCATCCATAATGCTGAAACCGTTCCCGATCAGTTCCATTCGAAATGTGGATGGCTGGATACCTGTTGCCGCCCAAATCGATGTATCGACATTATTCTTCACGTTTAGCGACTCAATCGCCGACGACCACTGGGGTCGGGTTTGGAAGTCGATCACTGAACGACCAACAGTCAAGTCTGCTGGTACTCGAAGATCCATGAAAACCGGCAGGTGTCCTCCCGTTTGGGTGGCACTGTTGTTGCCGGTTGAGTCTCTCAGTGCTTGAGCGATGGTCGGTCCGACCATCGTATTCCCGGTTGTTGTGAGAGAGGCATTGAAGCTGGTTCCGTCATTGCCCCATACGCGATAGCTATGATTTGGATCGTTCCAAGTGGTTGTACTGTATGCAGCAGTGGTCGAACCAATATATTCAAGCCCCTTACCGTCGCGGAGGCTTCCGCCAACCATCAAGAAGTCGAGGCGATCGTCCATGCCACCAGAACCAATTGGGTCCTGGGTGTGAATGAATCGGTAGTTGCTATTATTGTTCCAATTAACACCATTGTTGTTTCCGGTAAAGGAGCTGTTGATCGGATCAAAAAATCGTCCGTTTGTCCCTGCGCCGGCAACACTCGCATCGGTGATCCAGCGGTACGAGTCATCGTTTGATCCGCCAACGTTAAAGTCTCCACCGAGAATAATATGCGTTCCTGCAGGACGGTTTGCCGCATCAGCCCGGATACCCTTTGCCTCGACCAATCTTCTTGCTTCATCTTCTCCGCCAGTATCGGTGCCCGATTTCCAGTGAGAAGAATAGATGGATACATTCGGATTCGTCGTACTTCCGGTTCCGTATCCCTTCAGCCGGAAGTCGTAGCGTTGGGTGAATCGAGGAGGATTTGGAGTGCCGTTTACTGGGGTAATTGGCACATTGAATGGATTCCCAACTTGCTCTACTTTATTGATTTTGTAAAAGAAGCCGCTATCGGTATCTCCCGTATCCAAGAAAGAGGAAGCAGCCCATTGACCAGACTGACCGGGCGCGGAATTGAGCATGTTCAGGAATGCATTTGCGCCCGCCGACATTCTGCAACTCTTGGACTACCAGAACGTCCGGATTAAATGATCGACCTTCAAAAGCTGAAAACAAGGCAGTTTGAAAAGCGCTGTTTCTGGCTGTGGAGCCGCTACCGTAGTTGGTTACGTTCCAGGTCGCAACGCGCAGCTGTGCAGTGCCAGTGTCACTAAGCCAAGCCCTAGAATCATCGCGGAACTGCGATGAGAAATAAAAAACTTCACCCTAAAAGTGTACCGTCTACCGCATTCGGATTCGCTTGTCTGGGTCTAAACTGAACGTTCATGCTGACTGCGTTCGCCTATTTTCTTGTCGGCCTTACGGGTGTTTCGTTCGGCCTTATTGGGGCGGGCGGCGCGATTTTAATGACTCCCATAATGGTGTACATGATGGGAGTCAGTGCCGACAAGGCAACTGGCTATGCACTCCCTGTTAGTTTGCTAGTGAGCAGTGTTGGGGCTTCCCTAGCCGCGAAGCAGAAGCAAGTTCACTTCAAAAAGGCTTTCGAGTTCGGAGTACCCACTGCATTGGCTGGCTTCTTTGTTCGCGCATTCGTTCTAAATCTTTTTCCGGCTCAAATTTTTGGAATACCTATGAAAAGTGCGCTGATGTACGGTTTCGCGGGTGTTCTTTTGCTTGCAGCAATTGCCATGATTAAAGGGCAAAAATTTGAACCTCCGTCAGTAGTTCATCCGCTCACGGGAATTGCATTAGGAATCGTTGTCGGAATCATTGGCGGGGTATTCGGCATTGGAGGTGGGTTCATGATCATCCCAATCTTGGTCCTTTACTTTGGAATACCGATGAAAGATGCGGTTGGGACATCTCTTTTTGCCGTTAGTATCATCACCCTGTTCGGTTCCGTGGCGGAGGTTATCCGACATCCGAATGTCCCTTGGGGTTTCATTGCAAGCTTGATGACTTGCGCTGCAACGGGAATGGTAATAGGGTCAAAGTTGCGCCAAATGATTGATGGAAATAAGCTCAAAGCCGGTTTCGGCTATTTCATTCTCTTTGTCGGAATGTTAACAGTAACACTCGAATATCTTCGTAGCCATCCTTCCTAGGTTCAAATTCACCGATAAAGGTAAACTAAAGCCTATGTCCCCCAGATTCGGAAATATTGGCATCATTGCGCACGTTGACCACGGAAAAACCACGCTCGTAGACGCGATCTTTAAGCAAGCGGCTTGTTCCGAGAAAACCAGCAAATGGCCAATCGAGTCATGGACAGCAACGACCTCGAGCGAGAAAAAGGAATCACGATTCTCTCGAAAGTTGCCTCCGTGAACTACATGGGGACAAAGATCAACATCGTTGATACTCCTGGTCACGCTGACTTCGGGGGAGAAGTCGAGCGAGTTCTCAGCATGGTCGACGGCGTCCTTCTCGTCGTGGATGCCAACGAAGGTCCGATGCCACAGACCCGATTCGTTCTGAAGAAAGCATTCCAAAATGGCTTGAAACCACTGGTTTTCATCAATAAAATCGACCGAGAAAACGCCCGTCCGGCTTACGCATACGACAAGACTCTTGACCTCTTTATCGACCTTGGTGCCGACGAAGATGACCTTTTCTTCCCTGTGCTTTACGGATCAGGTGCAGGCGGATACGCTCGGAACACTCCGGATGGAACCGAGACCGACATGAAGCTCCTGTTCGATCTGATCGTGAACAGTGTTCCCGAGCCAAGAGTTGAAAAAGAGGGTGCCTTCCGACTCCAAGTCAACAATCTTGACTATAGCGAGTATTTGGGGCGAATGTTCGGCGGAAAGGTTCTGCGCGGATCAGTTAAGGTTGGCGACCGAGTTGAGATGCTTCGAGAAGGCGTTGCTAAGAAAGTTGGCTTCAACGTGACCAAGCTTTGGACGTACGAGGGAATTCAACTTAAAGAAACCGAGCAGATAAATGCAGGCGAAGTCGCGATGCTTGCCGGTCTCGACAATGTATTAATCTCGGACACGATTGCTCACATCGATACTAGCGAAGCGCTCCCAGCGATTAAAGTTGAGCCGAGCACTTTGAGCATGAATTTTTATGCTAATAACTCACCGCTCTCCGGAAAGGACGGCGGCAAGTTCTTGACGATCCATAAGATTCGAGAGCGTGTCGAGAAAGAGGAAGCGGTTTCGGTTTCAGTCAAAATAGATCCATCCGCAGCTTCGGACACGGTCAAAGTCCAGGCGAGAGGTGAGCTTCAGCTGGCAATCCTCATCGAAACTATGCGGCGCGAGGGATTCGAAATGCAAATTTCTCGACCTCAGGTGATCTACAAGAAGGACGAGAACGACAAGATTCTTGAACCAAACGAAATTGCAGTTCTGGAAGTGCCAGAAGATGGCGTTGGCGCTGTGATGGAAGAAATGAGCCGACGAAAGGGAGACCTTGTTGACATGCGAATGAACGACAACGGCACCCAGTCACTCGAATACTCGATCCCAACTCGTGGTCTCATCGGTTTCCGATCAACCTTTTTAACCCTAACCCGTGGCTTGGGCCTCATTAGTTCACTTTATGATGGATATAAGCCATATAAAGGCGAGGTCGCTTCGCGAGTCCAAGGCTCGCTGATCTCCAAAGATCCGGGCAAGATCACTCGGTATGCCTATGAAGACGTTCAGGAGCGAGGCACCTTCTTCTATCCGGTCGGAACCGATGTCTATGCTGGCATGATTGTCGGAGCTTGTAGCCGAGACGAAGACATGATTGTGAACTGCACCAAAGAAAAAGCTGCGAACAACATTCGTTCGGCCAACTCGGAAGCAACGACCGTTATCGATGCCCATAAGGAGTTCTCTCTGGAGCAAGCTCTTGCGTGGCTCCGAGACGATGAACTGCTGGAAGTTACTCCAAAGCAGCTGCGGTTCCGAAAGAAAGTTCTGGATCACTCCGAGCGACGAGTAGCAGAACGACGCAGCGAAGTCTTGGTTTAACGAACGAAAAATATGCTTTTGCCAACATCGGATTCGAAGTTGGCAATCGTGTTGCAGTCGCTTGTCGAAAACATAAAACAATGATTTTGGGGAATATCAACCGGTGAGGTGAGATTTTTGACCGTACACTTAAAGCATGAGAAACTTACTTATTGCAGTCCCGAGTGCTCTTTTGGGATATTTTCTCATTTCCTCAATTGATATTGGTAGGTCATTAACATTTAAGTCGGAGACGTTAAATCAGGTTCTGAACGAGAGCAAGAGTATAAAGAACGGCGTCGATAGCAGTTTCCGAAACCGCAGGCTGATCCTGAAGCGTGGGCGACAGAAATTTATGAATTCACTCGTTATGACGTACTCGCCGAAGATAACAAAGAGACAGAAAAACGGGCACGGGAAGTAATAAAGCCGTTTTTTATCGCTCTAAACGCATTGAGTCATCAACAAGAAAAAATTGACTCATTCTTATTTGACGAGTTAATTCACACCAGCGGACTATTGTCGTTGTACGCCGGAGAGTTGAAAATTGCCGAGATCGTCGCAAATGATCTCATAAGTCGTTCAGGATACCGATTTCCAACTGGAGTCAATGGAGATGCACTTCACGATGGGTATCAATTGTTAGGAATGATTAATTTGCGTCGAGGAGAATATCTTCAGGCCGAAAACTGTCTGATCCGCTCGCTCGACCACTTTTCGCCGGTGACAAAGTCCTTTGGACCACGAATGAGACTAGCAAACCAGTTACTCGAAAAACAGAGATTCAACGTCGTTGAAAAATATTTTTTGCGATGCAAGGAAGGATGGCGTTCTGCCGAGAAAAGGCAAATTGACCGCTGGATTTTGGCTGTCCGTAGTGGAAAATCACCAAGTGGTCGCGACTGGGAAGATCAGCTGGGCTACTTGTAACTTAGCCTCCTAGGTACATCATATTATGACTGAGTTATGACATGGTATATACTTAATACGTGACCAAAAAGCTGATCAAGACCGGCAATAGCAAAGGACTCATCATTTCGAAAGAGATGATGGAGCACATGGGTATTTCGGGTGACACTGTTCAGGTTGAGTATTGCTCGAACGGAAAAATAGAACTGTCGGGTGTGCCTACTCGCTCGTTTGAAGATGCTCTAGCAAGTACGTTATCGAAGTATAACGATGCATTAGCCGAGCTAGCGAAGTGAGCCCTCGATTTCTTACTGTTGATCAAGTTCTTTTGGTGCAAAGAGTTCTAATCGATCGCTTTGGAGGACTTCATGGTGTCAAAGACCTTGGAATGGTTGAGAACTGCACCTTCGCACCTCAAGCAACTTTTGGCGGCAGTTATCTTTATCCAGACCTCGCGACTATGGCATCAGCATACTGGTATTCCTTCACAATGGGGCACGCGTTTACAGACGGAAACAAGAGAGTAGGTCTCTCTGCAGCGCAGATATTCCTAGAGATGAACGGCCACGACCTTGGTATTTCGCAAGAGCTAGCGGTTGAGGTCACATTTGAGAATTGCCTCCTCACAAATGACCAGAGAAGAGGTCCTCAGTGTTGTTCAACAGCACATTCGCGAATTGCAGCGCTAAGCCGCTCCGAAGAACCAAACGCACCAGATCGCGACGTAAGCAGTTGAGCCGATCGTACACGCTTTGCTAACAAACTCTTTATTCTGTTGTGCGTACCAAGCCATAGCCCCCCAAGCCGCGCCTATGGTTAAACCTTTCACAAAAGCAAAGAGCCATTCGCTTTGGACAATGAATGGTCTCATTAAAGGATTCAATTCCACGATCAGCCCCTTCGAGTGCAGAACTGCCGTCGAGATCAGGTCAAGAATTCCGATTGCCAGGAGAACAATCATGCTCTTCGTAGGGAACAAAGTGGTCATGACTTTGTTGAAACGCAAGCTACGTGCCGAAATTGTCTTATCTGCTGACATTTTCTATAAACCTATCGATGATCTGTTGGGCTTCTCCAGAAGAGCAACTGTAATGGTTGAGAATTACAGAAACGATCTTTGTTGAACCGTTCTTACACTTTACGTAACCTGACAGCGCGCTAACCATGTCAAGTGTGCCAGTTTTTCCAAAAAACTCGACGTTTTTTAGCCGTTTGGCAAGTGTGCCTTTCGTGTTACTTGCCATTGAATTCAACCATAATTGCTGGGTTTTTCTTTGATACTGGTGAACAAGAAGTTTCGAAATATTTCGAGCTGTAACGATATTTTTTCGACTTAAACCAGAACCATCGGCAACGTTAAATGTTCCTTTCTCCCACCCTACCTCTGTTTGCAGCCACTGAGCAATTTTGCTAGTTGCCGCTCGTCGAGATTTTTCTTGTGTTCCAAGAAAAACAAGATGTTCCGCCAAGTTGTTATCACTCGGTTGGAGACACTGAGCAATCATTTTGTTAACGGGAGGACCCTCGATGACTACATCAGGCGACGCTTCGGGTCGGTTTTTAAGGATTTGAAGCTCAACCTCATCCTTACCAGTGAGCGCCAAAACAGCAGATCGGCAAGGGCTTGGGTCAGAGCAGGTGTCAAGTCTAACTTCCTTTGCCGGCAACTTACCACTTGCAAAAAGCGAAGATGCAAGCGGATTGAACTCAAATTTTAGTTCCTCACCGGATTCATCGAATTGGAATTTAGAGAGGAACGGGCGGTGAGGTCGGAAATCGATCCCTTTTGGCGTTGCCCAGAGCTCGAATCCAGACTTATCGATCGAAAATGCATGCGTCGCAGGTCCGTATCGGTTTGGGGCATCACCAATTTGCCAAGTGTCAGGTCTTTCCGCTTGATACGCTTGCCAAATCTTAGCCACTCGTACATTGAGCGCAGAAACCTTGTCGCGTAATGGAGCGAGCTGTTCTGAAGTTAAAGTTGCGTCACCTTCGGCGGCTACGGTCACCTCTCCATCGGAAAGCCAAAACTGGGTTTTGGGCTTGAAGTCACCTCGAAAATTGAGCGCATACGCACAAGTTAAAAGCTTTTGGTTGCTTGCCGGCATCACGCGCAAGTCAGCATTCTTTTGGAACAAAACTTTGCCATTGGTTTCGCAAACAATCGCGGTAACGATGGCGCCGTTCAGTTTTGGGTCGTCGAGCGGTGCACTCAGATTGTTTTGCAAAATCGCGGCCGCAATCCCCAACATGAAGTCAATTTTAGCAGGGTTTGTTGATTCCTGTGAATCACCCGAGCGAGGTTCATCAAAATGCCATAATAGGTTGATATGGGATTCAAAGTGAGCATCATCGGCGGCGGCGGACGAGTTGGTTCAGACGCGGCCTACGCCATCCAATTTGGTGGATTCGTCACCGAAATGGCATTGGTTGACGCAAATCCAGACATGGCTGCCGGTGAGGCACTCGATCTTCGACATGGTGCATCGCTCACCAGCAACATCAAGTTCACCTCGTCAAACGAGTACGACATCGTAAACGGCAGTGACTGTGTGGTGATCACCGCAGGTCTTCGAAGAAAGCCGGACGAAACCCGACTTGACCTCATCAATCGAAACGTCGGACTCTTCAAAGGCATTCTCGAATCGCTCAAGGGAGTTAAGCTCAACGAAGGCGCAACGATTGTCGTTGTTTCCAACCCCGTTGATATCTTGACCCACCTCGCAGCGAAAAGTGGAATTCTTCCCGAATCACAAGTGCTCGGACTTGGTACGGTTCTCGATACTGCTCGATTCCGGTCGCTACTTGGCGATGCGCTCAACATTTCGGCTCCAGACATCAAGGCATTGGTTCTTGGTGAGCATGGCGACACGATGGTTCCGATTCTGTCCAGCGCAACCGCTGCCGGCGTTCCGCTTACCAGCTATCCAGGTGTAAGCGAGCAATCAGTCAAGGATGTTTTCGAGTTCACTCGAAAGTCTGGCGCAGAAGTTATTCGCCTGAAAGGTGGCGCAGGACGAGCGGTTGGTCTTTCGATTGCAGAAGTTGTGAAGGCAATTGCTCTCGACAACCACGCGATCCTTCCCGTCAGTTCTGTCCAAAACGGCAAACTTGGTATATCCGACATCTCCCTCTCCCTCCCAACCCGAGTGGGTCGAAATGGAGTCGTCGAAGTCATCGAACCAGCGGTTTCAGCAGAAGAAAAAGAGCTGCTCCACAAGTCAGCCGCGTCGCTTAAAGAAATCTGGGCGCAAATTCAATAGCTCAGTTCAAAGGACCCCGAGTAGAACTCGGGGTCTCTTTTTATTTCTTACCGAAGAGATAGACGAGAATCGAGTCGATGCGGCGCGACCAAGCGAGTTCATCGTGCCGTGCGTTCTCTTCTTGAACGTAGATGATTTCTGACTTCGGTTTCCACCCGTTGCGCACATAGGTTTCGTACAATGCCTTTGCATCGCTGGTCGCCCCCGGAGCTTCTGCGCCTCCCATGTCGATCCAAACTCTTGGCTTACGAACTCCACGTTTGACCGGTGTAACCATCTTAAGCAGTCCTTTGTCCGCCACCCAAACTGATGGCGAAACGATTCCAACTCTTCCAAAAATTTCGGGATAAGTCTGACCAAGAAAACAAGAAATGACTCCTCCAAGAGAGCTGCCGCAGACTCCCGTGTTTTCTGGTCCTGTCTTAACGCGGTATCGCGACTGAATCATCGGCATCAATTCTTGAGTCAGCATCTGACCGTACTTTTCGGCTCGGCCACCCATCCGGTTATTGCCCATTTTGATCTCAAACGGAAGGTATTCGTTCCCACGGTCGATTCCAGCGTTATCAATGCCAACGATGATGATTGGCTCAATGAGTCCAGCGTTGATAAGCGACTCGGCAGCCTCATCCGCTCGCCATTCTTGATTGGGAATATAGCTCGTCATCCCGTCAAAAATATTCTGTCCGTCGTGCATGTAAAGCACCGGAAACTTCCGGTTTGGCTCAGATTTGTATTGAGGAGGAAGATAGACGATGAGATTTCGTTGATTACCCAAGATTTTCGATTCGAATTTTGGGATCGACTCTATATTTCCAGTTAGACTAGAAACGCGCTGTTGCATTGAAATAAAAAGCGTTACACTATTCAAACTGACCATAGCATCATTTAAGCAGACTTCAAGCTAAAAAAGACCCACTAATTTGGGACCACTTGGTAGCATAACCCAAATTGCAAAAGTAAGTGACGTTCGAACTGGCAAGTTCGGAATCGCTTCTCGAGCGTCACTAGCGGAGTTGTAACCTAAAAACAAGAAGTTAAAATCAGCCAAATTGGTCACGCCTTCGTAAACATCAACAACGTCTGCTTGCGCAGCTTTAAGATTCCCAAGAGTAGACTCCCGTTTTGCACGCTTGAACTGTTCTAATTTGGACCCATGGAGCAAGCTATCTTGCATTTGTGAATCTAGTTCATCATCATTCTTCAAAATGTATCTCTTTATTTCTCTTGAGGCCTCTTCGATCCGATCAAGTCGGTCCTCGAAATCGGTCGTTGTTGGGAATACAAGCCTATCTCCAGAGAGTCCAAATGCTTCGAATAATTCTACAGACTGATTCGCGTTCGCTGACTTTATGGGCTCCAATGAGTGATTACGAAGAATATCTGCGACTTCTTTGTCAATTGGGTTGTTTTCGCTAATCGATGACTTTATCGAAGGGAACTTTGCCTCGTACGAAGCACTGGGCTGGGTGAGTTGTTCATTTTGGCGCATAACCGTCCTTGGAAATTTAACGACGGAAGTGATTTGAGCATCAATCAACAACATGGACCTTTTTGCGAACCTATACTTGGGCAAACGTTTATAAAGAATCCTATTTAAGCCGTGCTGTGCCGTATCCGATAAATCGCTCAAAGCAACTTTGGCTAGTCTTCCGGTCTTCTTTTGTATCTGGAAAAGTTCCTTCTTCAAAATGAATTCACTCGTGAATTCTGAGCCTGGCATTACGTAAACGACCAGTCCAGAGCTACATTTTCCGGTCATTGATCCATCAGAAAGAATCTTCCAATTAGGATCCACGCGGTCTGACTGAACTTTTGAAAGTGCGTCAGCAAAGTTTTTTTCAGTCGCGGAAGCAGGGGCTGAAAATATGAAACGACTTGCTTTTTGGTGAACCCCAGATGCAATCTGAGGTGAGCAGTATAGACAACTCACAAAGTAGTGGATAACCATGATCTGAATCTATTGACCTACCTAGCAATCCGTTTATCTTTCGACCATACATTGTAAGCGGTAATAAGTGCGCCTTCGTTCACTTGTTTCATTGCTCCTGGTCCATCCTTCGATACCCTTTTGTGTAGTTTTTGAATAGCGTAAGGTCATAATGTGGCTACTTGTATCGTAGAATTCATAGTCTACGAAGTGAGAAGTATTCGTAATACCGTAAAAATGATAAAAAATGGACCAAGGTGCATCCATACTAGCATCACCTTGAACGGATGTTTGACTTACAACCTGTAGAGTACCTACAGGTCCCCAAACCTGAAAATCTTGACTTCTTCTAACCACTACAGCTGGTTGACTGGTAGTTAAATGCCATGTCCCTTGTGCGGTAGCGTGTTGTGAAGTGAAAAGTGAAAGTGTGATTAAGATTGCAGAGAAAATTTTCATGTGCATATCATATCAGAAAGTATGTAAATAAATTACAAGTTAAATAGATATTGTTATTTTTATCATATATCCAGCTTCTTGCTTATACAGCTTTCCCCATCCGGTCAAATATAGTTGCTTGCCAACCCTAGCAATCCCGTTAACACTTTCAAATTTCCAACCTGGAGATCTCAACAGTGAATCGAGGTAAAACCCCTTTCCACTCGAATCCCAAACTGCGGCCCGATCTCCTGCATAGCCACCGATGTACGAGCCATCGTAAGTGATGCATTTTCCAAGAGCGTCGGTAACTCCTAAGTTCGAAAGCTTTTCTAATTTGCCGTTTACCCATTTGACAGCGGATGTTCCAGATTTTTCGGTGACTGAGCCTACGATGACGCTACCATCCTCTGAAACAGCGAAAGCGGATGAATCGGTCACAGTTTCTGGCGTCGGTAGCGGTTGAGCGGATCCCTCTTGCCAATCGAATGCGTACGTTTCGCCATTGTTGATCGCGATCCCACACACAACCTTTCCATTGGCGGAAATTGCAGTTGGTGCAAATTCGGGAATGCGTTTGAGTCCTGATTGCTTGGTCCAAATGAACCCAGATTGTCCCTGCTTTTCTTGGATCTGTCCAGTTACGGACATTCCATCGGAACTGACTCCGTAGGCGAAGGCATCCAGTT
This sequence comes from Ottelia alismoides, assembly GCA_037367405.1. Taxonomy (NCBI): domain Eukaryota; kingdom Viridiplantae; phylum Streptophyta; class Magnoliopsida; order Alismatales; family Hydrocharitaceae; genus Ottelia; species Ottelia alismoides. The sequence goes on along the minus strand of JAZKJV010008909.1, from coordinate 56,365 downwards.
TTTTGTCGAAAAAGAAAAGACCGCTGCGCCGATTCCATCGGTAGGCAGATCCAGATTTTCCCACAATGATGCTCCCGTCAAAGTTTACAGATTGGGCGTAGTGGTCCAAAACGTTTGGGTCCGAATTTGGCCGGAAACGAGAAACTTCGCTTCCTCCTCTCCAAATGAACGGATTTCCTGGGGCAAACTGTCCGATGACCGTGCGACCATCGCCAGAGATTGCATAAGGATGTGGTGCAGGGAGCCCCTTTACCTTTGGAATCGCAACAATCTGTACCAGAGTTAACGCGGGCAACAAGGCAGACAGAAACATAATTATTGAACTACTATTGGGTTCCCTATGCTACGCAGCCTTTGGGACAACATCCTCAATATACGATTCAAGTGCGGCGACAACTTCAGGGTCAAATTGACTACCAGCGTTTTCAACGATGACTTCCATCGTTCTTTCCAGCGTCCAGGCAGGCTTGTAAGATCTTTCATGCGTTAGTGCATCGAACACATCGACTACTGACACAATCCGCCCGGAAATTGGAATTTCTTCTCCCTTTAGCCCTTTTGGATAACCTCTGCCATCCCATCGCTCGTGATGCGTTAAAGCGATTTCCTCGGCGAGTTTTAGAATTTCACTGCTGGAGCCAGAAAGGATTGAGGCACCGATTTCAGTGTGCCGTTTCATCGTTTCGAATTCTTCTTCCGTGAGCTTTCCAGGTTTCAGGAGAATTGTATCGCTGATGCCGATCTTGCCGACGTCGTGCAGCTGAGCGGCATAGAGCATGTTTTCCACAAAGATTTCGTCGTAACCAAGCTTGTGCGCGATCCGAGCCGCCATTTCCCCAACTCGAAAAGTATGTGCTTTGGTATCGTCATCGCGATATTCCGTGGCATGGCCAAGGCGCTCCACAATTTCAAGTTGCGTGTCTTTGAGGTCCTTGGTTCGTTCCTCGATCTTGCCTTCTAGCTGATTGTTTTCGGCAGACAACCGCTTGTAGGCTAGTCGAACTCGAAGTAGATTCTTGACCCGAAGTGCCACTTCAAAAGCTTCAAATGGTTTTGTCAAAAAGTCGTGTGCACCGAGGGCCAACGTTTGTCTCTTGGTAGCAAGCGTTGCATCTGCAGTGAGGACCATGACTGGCAAAATCTCAGCCGAATCCTCTTCCATTTTGAGTCGACTTAAGATATCGAAGCCGCTCATTTCCGGCATCTGAAGGTCAAGCAAAACAAGGTCCGTTGGATTACTTGAAAGAAATTTCCAACCCTCAACAGAACTGGTAAACGACGTTAGGTTTTCGTAGCCAACTTGTTCTAGGAGTCTTTCAAGCAACATCACATTGGCTGGTTCATCATCGATGATTGTGATATGTGCGTTTAAAATATCCGAGAGTTTGATCATACTTTAGGCGGCCTTCCTTACGGGTTCCAGCAGTTCCATAAATTTTTGATGTTGATGGGTTTTGCAAGAAAATCGTCGGCACCTAATTCAAAAACTTTATGAATTTTGTGTTCATTCGCTTCAGCACTCATGATCACAATCGTGGAACCTTTTGTTTCCGAATGCGCGCGAAGCGATTTCAGTACCTCAATTCCAGAGATGTCTGGAAGATCAAGGTCGAGCAAAATGATGTCGGGCTTGTGAAGTTGAGCCATTTCAATTCCCATTCCGCCTTGGACTGCGGTGAGGAGTTCAAATCTTGGATTCAGTTCTAGGATGTCTTTTACGAGCTTCAAATTTGCCAAGTTGTCTTCGATATAGAGTAGTTTTGAATTTTGGAAGCTGTGTCGCGTCCTCTTTCTTTCTGCAACTGTATGTGCGATCTCATTTGGCTCAGCGAATGGCAAAATCAATGTAAATATAGTCCCTTGTTTTACGGTCGATTGCACTTCGATTTGTCCGTTCATTGCCTCTATCATTGTTTTGGAAAGGGCAAGACCAAGTCCTGATCCTTCAATGCTAGATCGATCAGCTCCAAGTCTGTCAAACGGAGTAAAGAGTCTTCGCAGTTGTGATGGCTCAATTCCGTTTCCAGTGTCTCGAACCGAAATTTGGACGGACTCGGCCTTTTGACTGACAGATACAAAGACTTCTCCCTTCTCGCTGTTGTATTTCACTGCATTCGAGAGCAAGTTTAAAAGCACCTGCTTTAGGCGCTGATTGTCACCAAAGATATGAAGATTTGGATCGCAGTCCACGTGGATTGGGATGTTTTGACGCGAAGCCAGCGGAGATATGAGCGTCACTGCCTCGGAGATGACTGCATCGCACTGTACGGTCTCAATACTTAACGAGAGTTTTCGAGTCTCAATCCGAGCAATATCGAGAATGTCGTTAACGAGATTCAGCAAGTGTCGTCCTGCTTTCATGATCTGCTCGACCCCTTCCTGATCTCGCTTCTTCAGATCGCTCATTTCTAACAGTTGCCCGAATCCCAAGATTGCATTGAGTGGTGTTCTGAGTTCGTGGCTCATTCGTGAAAGAAACTCACTCTTAGCCTCGTTTGCTCTTTCCGCTGCCTCTTTTGCGGCAATGATCGTCGCTTCTGAGTTTTTTCGAGACTCAATGTTTCGCAATGTTAACAAGACACCGCCTATTCCAGCGACATGCAACATGTTTGTTGCCGTGACCTCGTACCACGCGAAGGTACCGTCAGCGACTTCAAATCGAATTTCCGCCGACTCTGTAGACTCGCTGTGATTCAAAACTTCGGAGAAAAGGTCAACCATGACAGGTCGGGATGAGTTTTCAAGGAAAAGCCGAAAATCAAGTCCAAGTAGGTCTTCGTTTTTCCACCCGGTTTGTGCTCTAAGTTGCCCAATCACATGTTCAATGTGTCCGGTTGGTTCTAGAACAATGATCAGCTCCTGGCTGTTGCGGACAAAGCTGTTAAACTTCAGCTCTTGTCTTCGCTTTTGAGTTCTAATTGCGATGATTGCTCCTAGTACCAGTAGCCAAGTGGAGAAAGTTGAAAGCTGAAGACCGTTCTTGCAATCTTGAACGTCTAACCGATTCCAGAATTGGTCATCATAGTGTAGGGTCCAATAGTGCCAATCGCTTCGCTTGTCACGAATGTTGAGTGGTAATACTTCACTATAAACCTGATTTGGAGCGGGTTCAGCCCGCTTAACCAAATCCTTGTTACTCTCAACCGCACCAGGCAGATTTTTTGCGATGAAAATCCCGGTGTTCTGGTCAACGATCGCATCGTCTCCCAGCTTGAGAAGCTGTTGAAGTTCAATCGCTGGAATTTTGGCGGACAGCATTCCAGAGAGTTCGCCATTGATTCCAAAAATAGGAACCTCATATCGCCATTCATCAACTCCGTACCGAGTGAGTGCTGACGGGTAGTCGACGAGGGTTGCGTAAGCTTTTACCGGAAATTTTTCTTTGAACCACTTGAAATTGTCGTTCTCTCGCAGTTGTTCACCAGACATTATCGGGTGAATATCTGTAGGACGAAGCATCCCAGATACTTGATCAAATGAAAACTTTCGATCTGTTTTGTGAAATTGCAAGTCGAGCGACTGAACCCTAAGCTGAGTTGAAAAGCTGGATGTCACCTCTACAATGCGCCCTAAGGTTTCTTCATCGATTGAGGACGATTCGAGGTCGCGGATACCAGGACTGAGGGCCAGCGTCTTGAGTCCGTTATGAATTTGATACAAGGAACCTTCGATTTTTTCAACGACGTCTCTTGATTCTGATTTCTGTTCGAGAACGTAACGTTGAGTCAAACTTTCAATATCAAAGTGATGTCGGTAAATCAAATAGCCAGAGATCAGAATTCCAACTGAGATTGGAAGAATTACACCAAAAAGAACCCCTTGAAAAATGGGAGAGTACTTCTTAAAAAATCGACTTAAAACGAGATTTGCTCCGCGTCGAACTGGTGAATCTTCCCTAAACATACAATTGCCCAACGAGTAGGTTCCATATTTCGGAGCTTTTCTTGAGACTGCTCGCAATTATCCCAATTTTTTGGTGAGTTCTCTTCGTTTGAGTTCTAGAAGCGTCCATGCCTGTCCAGCAGTGTCCAACATCGAGACAACCGTTTCTTCAACGTTTAGCTCTCGCAGTTGCTCTCGTTGTTCAGCAGAAATTGGATTATTTCGCCAGCCGGTTGCGGCCAGAGTCAGTCCTCGTGTGAACGGCCATACTTCACGAATGCGTGCATCTGCGCGTTGAAATGCGTTGCTTAAATCTCTTCCTACTTCGCACTCTAGTGGCTCTCGACTTGAGGAGGTAAGAATGAGATGATAGAACCCGAGTGCATCTTCTTCTATTGCGGCCATTCGATGCTCCTCTAGCTTAGATGAACCACATGCCAATAGGTATCTTCCATCACCGACCTTCATCCAAGCATTGCGACTCACACCAAGCACTTCGTCCGGCGGCGTCAGCTCTGAAAGGAGATCGACAGCTGTCAGCGCATTGTCGAGTGCTTCAAAGTCGACATTGCGACGGAACAATAACGCTTGGGCGCGTGGGTCCAACTTATCCCACTTTTGCATCGCTTCCAGAAGCGTATTTCCTTCAAGATCAAACTCATCTGGTAGCCCAATCAGTCCCGTGATTGAAGGAGTTTTTTCTTGTTCATCTTCGTCTTTCGGTGCCCGAACTTTCTTTCCGTTATCAACAACATCAATCACGATGCAGTCGGGCTTTTCAGAGTCTGAAATTCGCTTCCTTCTTGCGCTGGCATCCGGAACACCTTCGATGGTATTCGGCAACACTCGCAGTCCACGACCGATCATTTGACAGAATAGAGCCCAGCTTTTAGTGGTCGGAGCAGAAGAACGCAGCTTACATCCGGAACATCAAAGCCTTCGGTTGCAATATCGACATTTGTCAGAATTTGAGTCCGACCATCGGCAAAGCGCCGCATAATTCGGCTCGCTCCTCGCCGCCCATCGAGCCGTCAACCGATTCGGCAGTAAATCCCCTCGCTTCGGAACAATTCTGCAACTGACTTTGCGTGCTCTACACCGGTGCAGAAAACGATTGTTTTCCGATCTTTTGAAAATTTGACACCAATTCTCAAATGCAGTTCGGTTCCGTGATTCGGTATTTACCGCGTCTTGCAATTGTTTTGAACTGTAATCACCGTGAACGACCCCGGACTTTACTAAGATCCACTCCGGTAGCAACTCGGAATCCTCTAAGATCCGATAACCAACCATCAGCAACCGCCTCTTTGAGCGTGTATGTGAAAGCAACTTCTTCAAAATTGCTTCCTCTTCTCCGTGGAGAGGTTTGTTATCCATTCGGTGCGGAGTAGCCGTAACCCCAACCGTGAAACAATCGCCCTCATAAGCGCCAACTGTTCGCATGACCTGCTGATAGGTCTCTGCGGCCGCATGGTGCGCTTCATCGATGATCAGGCATCCTGGCAGCCATTGATCGAGTCTTTTTGACGATTCTCTGCCCAAGGCCTGAACAGAACCGACGATGACATCTTCAGTCGTCGCTCCGTTTTTGAGTTGCTTCTCGATTGCAACCAAAAGCTCAGGATTTTGTTTCTTAACCCGTGCCGCCGCTTGTTCAAGAAGCTCGCGACGGTGAGCGAGAACCAAACAAGGTGCGCCGTGCTCGCGGTGAACTCACCAATCAGTGAGCTAAAAAGTGTCGTTTTTCCGGTGCCGGTCGGCATGACCGCCAAAACGCGCTTGAGTCCTCGATCTTTACATGCGAGAATTTTGCCCAAGCGCTTTCGCTTGGTACGGGCGCAACATCACCTCTGGGGCGGTCTTTGCCTTTCGCATGGGAGAATTAAGGACGCTCCAGTTGGCAGTTTTGGTGCCTCAAATTAACGGCTCCAAATATTGCCATGCCGCTTCAAGAACAGTCTCGGGGGATGCATCTGCGTTGATGATTTTGATTCGATCAGGCTCCTCTTTAGAGAGTGTCAAAAACCCTTCTCGCACCTTCGTGTGAAAATCCAGCGGCTCATTGTCTAGTCGATTCCGATCTTCTCCTCGCCTAGATAGCCCAATTTTTGGATCAAGGTCGAACAACAATGTCCGATCCGGCTTCACACCTCGTGTTGCAAATAGGTTGAAACTCTTTAGTTGATCCAAAGGCATTCCACGTCCGTAGCCTTGATAGACCAATGTTGAATCAGTATGTCGGTCGCATAAAACAATCTTGCCTTCTTTTATTGCAGGTAAGACGATGTTTTTGAATATGATTAGCGCGATCCGCAAGAAAGAGAACAGTTCGGATTCGATTGGCAGTTCGCCACCATCGAGGAGGATTTTGCGGATTTGCAACCCAAACTCACCGGCACCGGGTTCACGTGTGGATAGCACCGATTTTCCGAGGTCTTCAAGCCGTTGGGAAATCGCTTTCAGTGTTGTGCTCTTGCCGGCTCCTTCAGGTCCTTCAAAAGTCACAAACATCCTTTACAGGGTACCTGGCAAATGCAGATACAATGATGAGACGACATCAATGCAGTGCCGTTCTACCTCCACCACTTTTCGCTCTCTCAGCATCATTTTGATTTTCCTGCTGACCCTTTTGGCGGCATTGGGTTGCGATCCGAAAAGTGAGAATTCACCGCTAACTTCTGGAGAACCAACCGAAGTGAAGAAGAAAGCGGAGGGTACGCAAGAAAAGGTCGCTTCGAATGGTCCAGAACCAGTTGAGGCGAACATTTGCTTGGCAGCTCAAAATCGGCGTATTCCGATCATCATGTTCCACGACATGATGCAGGAAAGGACTAAGCAATCGCTTTGGGTATGACTGTTCTGTCGAAGAGTTCGAGGACATCCTCGAAGCAATCGATCTTGAGGGCTACACTGTTATATCCCTCGACCTTCTGTACGATCACTTGACCAAGGGAGTCGAAGTTCGGAGAAATCGATTGTCCTCACCTTCGACGATAACTATCAGAGCTTTTATGATCTTGCTTGGCCAATTCTGAAGCGTTACGAATACCCAGTTGCGATGTTTGTCCACACTGGCTTTGTTGGGAAAGAAAGAGGGGCGCCCCAAAATGTCATGGGAAACCCTGAAGAGTTGGTAAAAGATGAGCTATTTACGGTCGGGGCGCACACCGTAAACCACTTCCTCGACTTAAAAGATCGGGCTCAGCAACACAAACCGACGAACTTGCGAATTCCCAAATCCGATTTGGAGCGGGAGCTGGGATTGAGATTCCCTACTTGGCATATCCGAATGGAGCAACAGCGAGGAGACTCAACTGCTAGCACGAACGGCCGGCTTCAAGATGGCGTTCACAATTGAAAATTTTCCTGCCGAAGAGTCTCCGAACATCATGGCGGGTTGGTCGGTATGTACACACCAAATGGGCGCAGATGATGAAAGATCGAGAGGAGTCGGTTCAAGGTGCACCGACCGATATTGCTCGATATCAGTGGGACACCGAGAGTCCGGTGAAATACGTCAAGGGAGACTTTGCAGGAATCCCGCTTCGTTTGACGATTGGCGGACTCCCAAAGTCCGTTATGTCCGATTCTGGACGAGAACCAGTGAAAGCCTTCGTTGAAAGAGAAGGAGCGGTTGCGGGAATCAATGGCGGGTTCTTTGCAATGGCAGCGGTTCAGAGCACGACAACCGAATGGTTGGCCCACTTAAACGGGTGCAATGGACGCTCTTGTGCCGATGAGGCAACCGAAAGATGGCCAAAAATCTTGAATCGTCCGTTGGTTATCTGGAGCGATACAGAGTTTGCGATTTTGCCTTTTATCCCCGCCCAGATGCGATCAGATGAGCAGTTTGCCTATTTCATGGAGAACTACACCGACACCTTTATGGCGGGTACTTGGCTTGTTCGAAATGGTGCGCCACGATTGGCAGATTTCCAGAACATTTTCGGTGCAAAGGACATCCAAGACTATCGGCGACGAGCCTTCATCGGAATCACCAAAGAGGGTCAATTCATCGCTGGATGTGCTGTCACATCTGTTTCCAGCGAACGTCTAGCATTTGCTGCGGCCGAAGCGGGAGCGCAAGAGGCAGTTTTGATCGACTCCGGATTCTCGACTTCGCTCGTATTCGATGGAAAGGTGAAGGCATCAGGTCACTCGTCACCGAACGATCCAAGCCGACCGGTTCCCCACGCAATCGTGATCAACGGAACCATCGACCCGGCTAGCAACGATGACGAAGACCTCAAGTCAGTGGATGCGTATCCCGAGCAAAAGAAAAAGCGACGAAGTCGACGTTAAACGCCGGCTCCCTGCGAACCGCCTTTCTTTCCGCCACTATTAATGCCGCCATCTGTCGATGCATTCGCGCTAACAAACAGAACGGAAAAGAGTGAGAAGATTGCGGTGAGCTTAACAAGAGTTTTCATTTCGATTTGCTCCTTGTTTCAATTGACGTTGTTTATGTGATTCGGTTTCAATTTTCGCGTAGAATATTGTTAAGAACTGCTCGCAGGGGGAGCCTTTATATGGCTGAGAGTGCGGAACTGACCGCTTACCCTTCGAACCTGATCTGGTTAGTACCAGTGTAGGAATTGCGTAGTGAGGCGTTGAAGGCACTCCTTCGGCACCGCTGCGAAATGTCACGCGGCGGTTCGGAGGAAAATTGATGAAACGTGCCTTCACTCTGATTGAGCTACTCGTCGTGATCGCGATTATTGCGATTCTTGCTGCGATCTTGTTCCCCGTTTTCGCTCAGGCGAAGGAATCTGCGAAGCGAACGGCCTGTCTCTCGAATGCTCGGCAAATTGGCTTGGCCCAGAAGATGTACAGCGGCGATTTCGACGATACGATGCCAATCTTCCACGCTTACAACACAACGCCTGCACCTTGGATTGAGGGACATTTCGGGACCGAAATGCTGCTCTTGCCTTACTGCAAAAACCGAGAGGTATTTCGCTCGCCGCTGGATGCAGGCGGACCATACTTGTCTCAAGACCCTGGTTTAACGACCAGACCAAGTCAAACCTATTGGCAAGCTTATGGTTCTTCGTACCGCTTTGGCGGCTGTTCATTCACGAAGGTCGACGGTTTTAGCCGGCAAAACGACGCGATCCGAAACGAGCAGTGGGTTGTGACGGAAACCATGTTCCAGGATCCTGCGAATACTCGAACGATTAGACTGGAAATGATGCCGTTTTTCGAGCGACGAAACGACCCGAACTGCACCCGGTACGGCTACGACTGTGGCTTCTTCGCCCGCTGGTCTTCGATTGGCGGTTCGGTCATCTATGCCGACGGTCACGCTAAGTCCATCACCTCTGCCGGCCAATTCGACCAGATCATTGTGAACCCACAGGGCAACCGCTCAGGCGAGCCGACGGGATCCACCGATGCTTATGATGACACTTGGTACTGGCGATGTGACTAACATGAAAAAGCCCGGTTCGAAAATTTTGAACCGGGCTTTTTCGACTGAAATAGAGTTACTTCAACCGGCTTGCTGCCGCAGTCGATTCCCAGGTAAACGCTGGATTTCCGAAGTGACCGTTTTTCGCGGTTGGGAGATACTTGACTGAGCCATCGAGTAGCCGAAGCTCATTGATGATCCCGGCGGGGCTGAGGTCGAAGTTGTCTTTGATTCGAGCAACGATGGTATCGGTATCAACCGACTCGGTGCCAAACGTATCCACGTTGATCGCAACTGGCTGAGCCACACCAATCGCGTACGCAAGTTGAACCACGCATCGCTGGGCCAACTCGGCGGCGACGATGTTCTTTGCGAGGTACCGAGCGATGTACGCTGCAGATCGGTCAACCTTTGTGGGGTCTTTACCGGAGAACGCACCGCCACCATGAGGAGCCATTCCGCCGTAAGTGTCAACGATGATCTTTCGACCGGTGAGTCCGGTGTCACCTGCGGGCCCACCCTTCACAAATCGACCGGTTGGGTTAATGTGGTAGGTGATCTCTTTGTTGATGAACTGCTTGTATTCGTTCAGAACCGGCTGGATGACGTATTCTTGAACGCGTCGTCGAACCTCTTCTTGAGGAATTTGAACACCAAGCGCATCGACGTCGTCGTGCTGGTGCGATACGACAACGGTATCGATCGAAACGGGCTTTCCGTTGTTATCGTAGATGACCGAAACTTGGCTCTTCGCATCGGGGCGGAGTCCGAGACCAGGGTTTGAATTTCGAACTTCAACCGCTTTGCGCATGATCGCGTGCGAAATCGTGATCGGAAGTGGCATCAGAACGTCGGTTTCGTTCGTGGCGTAACCAAACATCATTCCTTGGTCACCGGCACCACCGGTATCAACACCTTGAGCGATGTCGTTCGACTGACCTTGAATCGCAACGAGAACGCCGCAGTTGTCGCCATCGAAACCAACTGCAGTGTTTGTGTAACCAATGGATCGAATGGTTTCACGAACCACGCTTTGAACGTCAACGTAACTGTTGGTCGTGACCTCTCCACTCACTACCGCAACACCATGAGCGAGCATGGTTTCTACCGCTACCCTGCTTCGTGGGTCTTTCTCTAAAAAGGCATCCAAAAGAGCGTCAGAGATCTGGTCCGCCACCTTATCTGGGTGACCGATCGAGACGCTTTCGGAAGTGTAAATCTTCACCGTATAAGGGTACCTCACGGCAATTTTTCCGGTTTCGGAGATTGTGGTTTCCCCTTATACTGATCAAATGTTTCGTTTATTCACCATTGGTTTTGGGCTGCTTTCTGCGTGTTCTTTTGCGAATCTTTTGGAATATCGCTTCGACTCTGATGCTCAAGGATGGCGCCGAGGCAACCTAAATCCCGCAACGCTGGTGATGACGGATATTGGAGCCGCCTCTTGGAATTCAGGTGGATTCATTGACGGCGATGACTTTGCATCTTGGGCATTTCACCTCAGCCCCACGTTGAGCGGAAGCTTTTCAACCGCAACCAAAATCCAGTTCGATTATTCAAGTCAAGCAGGAGACGCAGTGTATCCATTTGTTTTGCTGAAGGGAGCGGGAAATCAAGTATTGTTCCAAGCACTGCAAGTACCTGCCGACGGTGCCTGGCACTCATACAGCTATGATTTCTCGCCGGGGACCTGGCAGTATTTCGATGGTGTTTCGAATTCTTTGGCATCTTCCGGGCAGATTAACTCCGTTCTGAGTTCTTTGGAGCGCATCGGAATCAGTGCAGACAACAGCGTTGGCCTAGAGTACACCCGGCTAGACAACGTTGCCCTTGTTCCAGAACCGGTCTCGGCGTTCGGGTTGTCGAGTGGAATCCTGCTTCTGTTGCGAAGCAGGAGAAGAACTAGATACAGCCGTTAGAGAAAGGCTCACAGGTAAATGAACTTGATATTCTGTCCCTAGTACTCCAACAGGGTTACAGGCACGAAAAATGCGGAAATCCTTAAGTGTCTGAGGAGCTACTAACCCTACGCAACAAAAGACAAAAAGCCAGCCTGGCCGATGAAACTACGAGAGTCAGGCGTAATAACCCTCCAAGCCCATCGGGTCCGCATCGAATTGCGGGCCCATTTTTCTTTTTTTGGGATCTGATGCTCGATTATGTGTCTGGCTCGACGGACGAAGTCACCGACCCAACTCTGACCTCGGGCAAGCCCTTCGGATACAAAGGCTGAAGCTCCGCTTCGAGCACTCCAGAGGTTAGGGTGCCACCGCTAAAAATTCATTCCACTGAGTGTCCTGAGCGAATTTCATCCTTGCGTAGTTAGTAGCTGAGCCAGCAAAAACCGACCCTGGGGTGAAATCGATCGAGAGTCCGTGGCTATTTGGAGACTGAGCATTGCTTCCTTCCCAAACCACAGCTGCCGCATGGGTCAACCTGACCGAGGTAATTGCGCTCAAGATCGTTGCATTTGTTGTTTGCGGTTCCAGCAAATCAACAAGGTGCTTCAGATCCCGATAGTAACGTGTCGAAGTCGGTGAATACGACTGCGCATTGGTGCGTACGTTAGGAATGATGGTTCCCAGTGATCCAATGTTCGCTTGCAAAGCAATTCCAAGATCACTGATTGCGATCGCAAGGGCACTCAGTTTAGACGTGTCAACAACGCTTTGTGTAATTTTGCGATTCGCATAAAGAGGGTAGTTCAACGTCGCAGTAACAAAGTTTCGCGTCAGGTTTAGCGTTGTTTCATCTGGGTTGTCTCGGAAGGGAGCAAACACCAGGTCATAGGGATAACCTTCTCCTGGAGGGCTCTCTTCACTTCCAATCACGTATTTGGCATTGTTTCGAGCCTCGTATGCGACCTCGGTCATTTGCATTAGACTTGCATCCCAGGCAAGAAATTCGAACTGCTCTGTTCCAAACGCAGCGTCAAAGTCCCAGATTTGGATGGCGCTACCCGTGGAGTCATCGTAAGAGACCGCTCGATCCGGTGGACCATTAAGTGTCTTTCTCCAACCGTTCCCGTGGCTCCACATAATCAGTCCGTATCGGTCTGCTGGATAGTTTTGCTTGCCCCAACTCAAAAACTCGCGAAGCGTCTCCTTCTTTCCGGCGTCAACTGAAGTTCCGAGGTCTTGAATAAGTTCAGAGCCGATAACGTTTGTGGTTTCGGGTTTCACAAGATAGCGCCGAGTTCCCTCGAAGGTTGGATTTGGTGAGAGAACTGGAATTGTTGCTTGCTTCCATTGGACTACGAACCGAACGTCGTTATTTTGAGCAACACGTTCTAGCTGATTCATATTCATCACGGAAAAAGGCTGCAGATCGCTTGCGGCGTTCATGTAAACCAAAATCGTCCATTTGCTTCGAGTTGGGTTGTTATTCGTTACGGTTACTGCGGATGAACCCAGCAGTCCGGAAGGGGTATGTGTTGCTCGGATTGAGCCAGTTCCAACTGTTGTGGCGTTAAATACGCCATTGCTTTGGATTGTCCCAATTCCGCCGAGGACGCTCCAAGAAATTGAACCTGGTGCAATGAACGTTGGATTCGAGGAGGCATCTAATCCCTCGGCACCAAATGTTGAGCCAGATCCGTTCACGACGCTTATGGATGACGGAGAAACTGCAACACTTTGAACGTTTTCGCCTACTCGCGTGATGATCGTCTGAGATCCATCGAAGTTGATTCTGCGTTGAAATTCACCCGTAACCGTCCCAGATCCGTTTGTCCCAGAAAAGAGTCTAACTCGAACTGTGTAAACCCCGCTCGCAAGGTTGAAAGTGACAAAGTCATTATTTGAACTCGTGTTCTGAAGTGTCGCATTGGAAATAGCACTTCCACTGGAATTCAGGATCGTAACGACTTGTGATTGACCAGTCGGTGATCCAGCATTTCCGTTTCGAGTCCAGTCAGTCGCAATGATGAGTCCAAAGGATTGTTGACTCGTAGCGCGAGACCCACCACAGCTAAAAAGTGTTAGGGTCAACAACAACAGAAGAAACAACGAAAGACTTTTTCTCATCAAGAATCTCAATCATTTTACAGACGAATTATCAAATCTAGAGGTTCTGTGTGGAATAAACCGCCTGAAGCATCGAAATCGAATGTTTCTCGTTTCTAAATGGGGAAGAGTTTGCAAAAGAATTCTTTGCCTCACTTAAACCAAGGGAGTGAAGCAAAGAAAAGACAGGGGGGGATTGTGAGCGCAACCGCTCAAGATGCTCTTTCGTCGGTTACAAACTCAATATTGCAACCCGTTTTCAGTCCCACCGATCAGGGTTTCTTCATTTTGAACCTCGGGGATCAGATTGTTGAAGTCACTGGTTTCCTAAGAAATCATGCTGGGATTAAGCTGGGGCGTCCGCTTCCAAAAAGTCTTCAATCATTCATAGACACCGCCAGGGAAGGCGGGGATACTCGATTTAACTGGAAAGGTCATTCGTTTGTGATCGCGAATCCTAAGCTTACAGGAGCTCAAACGATCGTTTTTGCTCTTGAAGGACGAGGTCGAGGTGCCACAGAACTTGAGGTTGATCTTGCAAAGCGAACGGCTGAGGTACTTAAGCGAATGGGGAGAACGTTGTCTTCTCACCAGAATCTTAAGCCGTTATGTCAAGGCGCTGCATATGAACTGGGATCAGTTTGTAATCTCGCCGCGGTGATGATTTGGATACATGATGACGAAACTGATCGACTTACCCTTCTGGGTAACGTAGGTGTAAATCGTGCTGGCTTGTCGATGCTAACTAATCTCTCAAGCGATTCAGCTCCTGGGTCAATTGCAGAGCTTGCGGCGTTCACTCGGCATCCGATTCACTTAAATTCAGTTGCAGACAGCATCTTTTCAGAAGTACTGGAAACACAGATCACTTACTTGAAGCCGGGGGGGCTCACTGTTCTCCCGCTGATGCTCGGAAACAAACTTCTTGGAGTTCTTGAAATCATTGGAATGTATGGTGATGAGTCTTTCGCGTTGATGAAGGACTTGTTTGAGAGTGTTGGAGAACACATCGCGCTTGCCATGAAGTCCAGCAAGATGTTCGAAGACTTTGAACGTCTTGCCTCCCACGACGCACTGACAGGACTTGCAAACCATAAGCACCTCCATGAAGTTTTAGACGCGAGAGTTCAGGAGTCAGAGCGGATGGAGCAAACGGTTGGCGTTCTTATGATTGACGTCGACCATTTCCGGGCATTTAATGAAGAAGAAGGGCACGATGCTGGCGACGAAGTCCTAAGACTTGTTGCAAATGTCTTGAAAGAGTGTTTGAGACCTTACGATCTTGCCGCTCGATATGGTGGCGAGGAATTCACCGTCGTTATGCCGGGTAGCAACGCTAAGGGCGCGCTTGCGGTCGCTGAGCGGATGAGGTCCGAGATTGAAGCAATGCACTACTACACCCGCAACGGAGTCCGGCGAAGAATTACCGCAAGCTTCGGTGTTGCGGTCTATCCGGAAAATGCCGAGGACGGAGCTTCGCTTCTCAAAGCTGCCGACGTGGCGTTGTACGAGGCTAAGCATCATGGGCGAAACCGAGCCGTACTCTTTAACGGAGAAATGAAAGGAAAGACTCAAGAACTCGAGAATCAACTTTCTAGTGCACTGAAGTTCTTGTCAATCGATGAGCAATTGGAATCTCAAGATCGCTTGAAACGGTTGCTTAACGCAACCGATCAAGTTGCAGAGCAATTTAAGCTCACCACTCCACAGGTTAGAATATTGGAGACGTTGATTCAGATTTTGCCGAAGATTGAAAGCACGGGCTTTGACTCAGAGAATCTAGAAAAACTCGCAAAACAAGACGGATTTAGAGTCCTCATGCCGCATATTGAACAATTCAATTTACGGTACGACGAGCGAGGTGAATCGATTCCATTGCTCGCAAGAATTACAAAGGCGCTCCTTTTGCTCGACTCGAATCGTCTTGAAAGTGTCGAGCCGGGTACTCTGGACCCGGAAATTGAGGCTTGTCTGACATCTCGGGCAAAAGCCGCCTAACTTTATTGGTGAAGCGTTGATATTTTTAGAGTCAACCTGCCATACTTCTCCGTTGCGCCTCTCACGTTTTCTGTAAATGAGGCAAACAATTTAGGAAACAAAACAATGCAAGTGATTGTAAAGACCGGTGGAAAGCAGTACACAGCTGCAAAAGATGATGTTCTGATCATCGAAAAGCTCGATGGAGAGGCAGGCACAAAGGTCGAACTCACCGAAGTTGTTGCTGTCATCGATGGCGATAAGACCGTTGTAGGAAGCCCGTTTGTTAAGGGTGCAAAGGTTGTTGGCGAAATCGTTCGACAAGGCAAATCCAAAAAAATTAACGCTTTTAACTACAAGCCCAAGAAGAATGAGCGCAAGCGATGGGGTCACCGACAACCACAAACTCACCTAAAGGTGACCGAGGTTGTTGTTAAGTAAGGAGAGATAAATGGCACATAAAAAAGGTCAAGGTTCAACTCGAAACGGTCGCGACAGTAACAGTAAGCGACTTGGAATTAAGAAGTACGGCGGAGAAGTTGTTAAGCCAGGTGCAATCATCGTGCGACAACGAGGAACTCAATTCCACCCAGGTCCGAATGTTGCTGTAGGACGAGACTATACGATCTATTCCCTAATCGATGGTCAAGTGAAGTTCGAAGGTCCAAAGAATAAGCGACGAATCGCTGTTTACCCATACCAAGCAGCTTAAACTGTAATATCAAGTGGCCAACAAATCGGATCAGTGCTTCCACTGATCCGATTTTTCTTTGCCTGGTACCCTATTAGGCGTGATTGAGATTCATGGTGCTCCGTATGATCTTGGCGGGGCTCGGCAAGGGAGCCGACTAGGTCCGGCAGCGTTGCGGCTGGCAGGAATCATTTCCCAGCTTTCGCAAGTCATGACTTCGGCTAAAAACCGTGAACAATTCCACCAAGAGTCATTGCTACACGTTGTCAACGATCTCGGCGATCACCAAATTGATCTGAACCAGCAGGCGGGAGACGGGCTTCCCTTCGTTCGTCCGCTTTCAACGATGGTACACGCGCTTAAGCTGAAAACTGAAGCGATTATTGAGACCGGTAATTTGCCAATCATGATGGGCGGAGAGCATTCTCTGTCCGCCGGTCCAGTCAAAGCGATGTTTGACCGATACGGATCTGAACTCGCCGTGCTCTGGATCGATGCTCATGCCGACATCAACACGCCGGGAACTTCTGAGACACTTAATGTTCATGGAATGCCGATTGCGCTCCTTTGCGGACTAGAAAGTGGGGTGGGCGGAAAAGTAAATGAAGACTGGCATTCTCTTCGAGAATCAATTGGGGCGGGTTCAATGTCAGTCGATCAGTTCGCTTGGTTTGGTCTGAGAGATGTTGATCTTGGCGAAAAACCCAGGGTCAAGGCAGGGTTACCGATCACGATGCACGATATTGATCGCGATGGCCTACAGTCATGTTGGCAATCAGTTCATAACTGGCTCACGAAAACGGGAGCAAAGTATCTCTATATTTCTTTTGATGTCGATGTGATGGACCCGATTTTGGCTCCAGGAACCGGAACCGCGGTTCGAGGTGGTCTCACTTATCGAGAAGCGCACTTACTTGCCGAACTTATACATAAATCTCTTGTCGGCGCGCCCTATCAGTTGGTCGGGCTGGATGTGGTAGAAGTATCGCCTATTCATGACACTAATAATCAGACTGCAACGGTTGCAGTCGAGTGGATAGCCTCACTTTTTGGGAAGAGTATTTTATGATTCGCAGCATTGGACAACGAGTTCTTAAGCAAGAAGCGGAAGCATTAATCCAGTGTGCAAACGATCTCGGAGAGAGCTTTGAGCAAGCCGTAGAGTGGATTCTCAATTGCGCGGGGCGGGTCATTTGCTGTGGCATTGGAAAGTCTGGGCATATTGCAAATAAAACGGCGGCGACACTTGCCTCCACAGGAACACCGTCCTTCTTTCTTCACGCCGCCGAAGCCGTTCATGGTGACCTAGGAATGGTTACCGAACAAGACATTGTTTTGCTCTATACACAAAGTGGTGAGACCGATGAATTGGTTCGGCTTTATCCAAGCATTCGTGCGAACGGAGCAAAGACCATTTTGATCACCGGGCGGCCAGGCTCAACTGCGGCAAAGCTTTCGGATTTAGTGCTGGATACAGGAGTAAGAGCCGAAGCTTGTTCAAATAATCTTGCCCCAACAACTAGCACCACCGTAATGATTGCGCTCAGCGATGCCATTGCGATCGCAATTATGGAGCAACGCGGCTTCGGCAAAGAAGATTTTGCAAAATTTCATCCCGCTGGCGCGCTCGGAAAGCGATTGCTTCTTCGGGTCGAAGACGTCATGCGACCACTCGACGAAATTGCGAAAGTGGGTCCAGAAGATGACGTACTCGCCGTGATGAAAGCGATCGCGACGGCAGGAGTTGGTGCCGCCTGTGTTCTCGGAGCAAATCAAGAATTAGTTGGTTTCGTGACGGAAGGTGATTTACGACGACAACTGATTAATCAACCTAGTCGGTTGGAGACCCCAGCGAAAGCATACATGACTGTTCAGCCAGGAACAATTGAGCCCGACTTGATGGCGATAGAGGCTCTTGAAGTCTTTCAAAACTACCCAGCAAAAATCGGAGAAATGCCGGTCATTGGAAATGGCAAAGTTGTTGGACTTTTGATGCTAAAAGACTTGCTCAGATCTGGCATCGTTTAGTTCCCTGAAACTCAGAATCCATCAGCATCGTAGGAAGCTCTGCATTTTGCGTGAAAAGATGTGATATCATACTTTTCATACAGGTATGCAATGTTCTATGCATAAGGGATCAATGTTCGATGACGCGTTCTATGGCTCGGCTACGGTAGGCGAGCGTGGACAAATAGTGATTCCCGCGGAAGCGCGGGCAGAGTTGGGCATTAAGCCTGGAGACAAGGTGCTGATCATGCGGCACCCCATCCATAAGGGCTTGATGGTTTTCCAGCTGGACTCAGTAAAAGAGTTTCTGGATGAATTCACGAAGGGGGTCAGTCGTATCGAAGCTCAAGTGCAACAAAGCAACCAAGAGGAGGAAGAAATTTGATCAATTTAGACGGGCTCGCACTAGCCCTTAGCTTGATTGCCCCAGCGGGCGATCTTACGATCGACCAGGCTGTGGCGATTGCAAAGCGTAACGCATTCAGCGTAAAAACAGCAGTTTCGGTCATTCGCCAGAATGAGCAGCGTGTTCGAGAGGCTCGAGGCAATTTGTTGCCGCAGATCTCGACTGGATACACCTATCTTCGCTATGGACAAGCTCAGTTTGCAAATCTTGGCGGGCAGCAAATCCAATTCGTTCCGCTTGACCAGAACACTTGGACAAACCAGCTTCGGCTTAATATCGACATCATCGGAGCTTGGAAAAAGAACTTAGCCGGCGCACGGGCTGGGGTCGAGAGTTCAAAGAATCAACTAGAAGCTGCCGAGAACGATCTTTCTCAAAACGTTAGGCGCAACTTTCTACAAGTTCTTCGAACCCGAGAATTGGTGAAAGTCTCCGAGCAGGGACTCAAGAACATTTCGGCGAGAGTGAAGCAATCCGAATTGCAATACAAATCCGGATTGATCGCGAAGATTGACGTTGATCGCCTCAAAGCCCAAGAAGCTGGTGCAGAAGCAGATTTGATCAATGCAAGAAACGGATATCAGATTGCAAAACAATTGCTGAATTTCGCAATGGCGAGAGATATTGAAATCGAATTCGAAATCGCTGCCGATGTAAACGCAAAGTTACCTGCGCTGACAGTTCAGCAACTCGTCGAACTGGGTCATAAGAATCGCCCAGAAGTCAAAGCGTTGTTGAATACCAACGTTGCTCTTGATGCGGCAAAAACCTTCAATGAGTCGAGCGGAAAGCCATCGCTCAGTCTCCAGGTTCAAAACCAACAAACCTTGGACCCGGCCGGGATCAACCCCCAGCGCGAAGTCAATACCACGGTGCTTCAACTGAACATTCCGATATACGACGCTGGAATTGCAAGAGCAAGACGGAAGCAAACCGAAGAGCAAATCAACCAGAATTCGTTCAACTTAGCACAGGTTCTGTTAGGCATCTCGCAGGAGGTTCGCGGCGCAATCACGAATTTCGAGAATGCCCAAGCGAGACTCAAAGCGGCCCAAGTGCAAAAGAGCTTGGCCGAGGAAGTCGTCCGAATCGCTCGGATTCGAAGGGACGCTGGGGAAGGAACCGTTCTTGAAATCATCGACGCCGAGACCCAACTGGTCACCGCCAACAACTCGGTCATCAACGCCCAAGTGGACAGCTTCATCGCCGAAGCCGACCTCAAGAGAGCCATCGGTGCCGACGACATCGAATCCACCTACAAAAAACTAAAACAAGCAAACGAAGCAAAAGGAAAGAAGAAGTGAGAATATTTGGTTTAGCCGCATTGGCAGTTGTCACCGCTTATGCAGTGACGGGTTGCAAAGTTGACCGCGTTGCTCAACAAGAAGCGAAAGAGGTTGCAAAGGTCGTAACCGACCCAGTGGTCGAAGTGAAAACAATCTCTCCTCGTGTAGAAGCTCTAGACGAGACTCTGGATGTTAACGGAGAAGTCGTTACGAACGACGATACGCAGATCTCTGCTCAAGCTTCCGGAAAGCTAGTTTCTGTGACCGTTAAGGAAGGAGACTCTGTCTCCGCAGGTCAGGTCATTGCGGTATTAGATAGCGAAAGCTTAGTCCAGCAAAATCTACAAGCACGAGCACAACTGGCATCGCTAAGAGCTCAACTTTCGAGTGCGCAAAACAATGCCCGGCTCTCTCCAACCCGAAGCAAAGCTGCGGTCCGACAAGCGGAAGCTGCGCTTAGAAACGCAAAAGTCATGCTTCAAAAAGCACTCAACGGTGCTCGAAATGAAGAACGAGACCAGGCCGAAAACAATCTTCGTGCAGCAAAGAGCAATCTTGATACTGCGAAAAAGCAGCTTGAACGGACTAAAACGCTGGTGAAAGAAGGTGCCCTTGCAGAAGCTCAGCTCGACTCGGCCAAGAACGGGTATGAAGTCGCCCTTGCTCAGTACGACAACGCATTGCAAGCAAATACGTTGATCAAAAACGTAACTCGACCAGAAGATATCGCATCGGCGAGGGAAATGGTGCGCCAAGCAGAGCAAGGACTCGAAACTGCGAAAGCGAACCAAAAACTGGATGTCACCTTTCAAGATCAGGTCAACGCTGCGAGAGCTCAGGTCGAAAGTGCCCAAGCTCAGGTGGCAGTCACTGAAAAGAACCTGAGAGAAGCCACCGTTCGCGCACCATTCTCTGGTCGTATCTACGGCAAACCACTTCAGGTAGGAACTGTGGTTGCACCCGGCACCCCAATCGCCCGAGTTGTTAGTGGAGCCGGCACCTACTTTGACGGACAAGTGCCGTCGAGCGCAGTGACCAAGGTTCAACCTGGAAAGATGGTCTCGGTAAAAGTTGATAGTTTCCCAGATCGGTCTTTCACTGGAAAGGTGATTGCAGTGAGTCCGCTCGGTGACCAGGTCGCGAGACTCTTTAGCGTTAGAGTTCAGTTTCTCGCGGGAGCAGATCAAGTAAAACCGGGCATGTTCGCAAAGGCGAGCATTGTTCTCAATACCATCCCAGAAGCAGTCATGGTCCCATCGACTTCGATCGTCACGAATGGCGGAAAACGTTTCGTTTTCGCCGTCGAAGGGGGTACAGCGAAGCGACTGCCAGTGCAAACCGGAATCGCAAAAGCCGACTATTTGCAGGTCATTGGGTTGGCAAGCAATTCAAAAGTAGTCGTTAAGGGGCAAGACCGATTGGTGGATAACGCCAAAGTCAGTGAAGCCAAGTAAGGGAGAAATCTATGAATCTTACAAAAACAGCATTAACCCGGCCGGTGTTCATCTTTATTTTGATGTTCAGCGCTATATTGGTCGGAACTCTCTCTTATCGAGGGATGCGAAAGGAAAACAACCCCGAAGTTAACTTTGGAACGATCACCGTCACAACCGCTTACCCTGGCGCAGGTCCTGACGATATTAACCAGCTGATCACTCGAAAGATTGAAGAAGCGGTTTCCGGCGTTAGCGGTATTCGAGAAGTTCAGGGTGTTTCGCAGGAAGGCGTTTCGGCAGTGGTTGTGCAGCTTGAGCTGGACACAAACACTGACGTTGCACTTAACGATATTCGGACGAAAGTTGACTCCGTTGTGAACTCGCTCCCCAAAGATGCGCTGAAACCAACAATCTCTAAATTTGACAACACGGCCCAGCCCATCATGAGTCTTGCCGTTAACAGCGATTCGTTGAACAGCCGCGACCTAAGGGACTTGATCACCGACAAGATCGTTGACAAGTTCAGTCAGGTCAAAGGAGTTGCATCAGTTAGCGTTTCCGGTGGCGATGACCGAGAAATCCAGGTTCGAATAAAGAAGGAGAAGCTCCTTCAATATGGAGTTGGCGTTCTCGACGTTCTGAACGCGGTTCAGGTGTCTAACGCGAATATTCCAGGTGGAAAATTTGTTACTGGCGGTCAAGATATTTCGGTTCGTGTTAAGAGCGACTTCACCGATATCGAAAAGATCAAAGAAGTCGTACTTCGGGTCCAAGATCCAACGAATCCGGATGCGAAGGCAAAGCAAATTCCATTGGGAGAAGTTGCCGATGTCGTCGACTCAATCAAAGAGCGATCTCGCCTTGCGAGATTAAACGGAGACGAAACGGTCGCCATTTCGATCCAAAAGACCCGAGAAGGAAACACCGTCGAAGTCAACACTGCGATCAAGGCACTGTTGCCTAAGTTGAAAGAAACTTTCCCGATGAAATTCACCGTTACCTACGATGAATCTCGAACGGTTGATGAAGCGCTTTCAGACGTTACCTTCTCGCTGGTATTCGGGGTCCTTCTCGTTTCTGCGATTGTTTATTTGTTCCTCCACGACTTCCGAGGCACTTTAATCGTTGCCTTGGCAATTCCAACCTGTATCTTCGCTGCATTCATTGCGATGAAGGCGGTCGGGTTCACCGTCAATACCCTCTCCATGCTTGGACTTTCGCTTGCGATTGGGGTTTTGGTCGACGACGCGATTGTTGTCTTGGAGAACATCTATCGGCACTTAAAAATGGGCGAGGATCCCCGTGAAGCGGCGATCAACGGTCGATCTGAAATCGGATTGGCGGCAATTGCAATTACGCTTGCTGACGTTGTGGTCTTCCTCCCGATCGGCTTTGCCGGTGGGATCGCAGGTCAGTTCTTCAAGCCTTTGGCGCTGACTTATGCGATTGCGGTTATGTTCTCGCTCTTCGTCTCGTTCACCCTTACGCCGCTCTTGGCTGCAAGATGGTACAAGCGAGGTGAGGATGTTGAGCATGCGAAAGGCAAGTTCGCCCAATCCTTTGAACGCGGTTTCGCTGGCTTTGAACGAGCTTACCGTGCGGTCCTTGAATGGTCTTTGAATCACAGATGGTTCGTTTTCATCGGCGGAAACACGGTTCTCCTTGCAGTGTTCATGTTCATCGGCGGCTCGTTCGCTGGTGCCAAAGGCATCGGTGGTGCAATCCAAACCGGGATGGGACCGATGATGATGTATTTCTTCATTGGAGTCATCGCAATGATTTGCAACTTGATCTTCTTCAAGCGGTTTACTTTGCGTCCAATCTGGGGAGCCCTTCTCTTCGGATTGGTATTCCCGATCTTTGCCGTCATCGGATTTGCGTTCTCGAACTATAAACAAGACGCGGTCTTCAAGTTCTCATTCGTTCCTGCCACGGACCCAATTCAGATCAAAGCTGATATTGAGTTGCCGGTTGGTGCGAGCCTTGAGGAAACGGATAAGGTCGCACGATTCGTCGAGCAACAATTCTTGAAAGAGAAGGATATTGAGTTCACGCTCACTGAAGTTGGTAAACAAAGCTCCTCGCAGTTCACGCTGACGACAAGTGCGTCCAACTTTGCTGTTGTCCAAGGAACGTTGTACGAACGGCGCTCAATCATGGACAAGTTGACGTTCAACAAGGATCGACTTCGAGACGTTAAGGCAAACTCGATCATCACCTCGCTGACAAAGAATGTTGGTAAGGTTCCTGGTGCAACTGTAAGAATCGCTGGGGTCACTTCGTTCGGCTTCGGACGTCCGATCCAGCTGGCCTTCACTTCGGATAACCGCGAACTCTTGACCAAAACGGTTTCGCTCATTCGAGAAAAACTGGCTTCAGGCGTAGTTCCAGGCGTTGTAAATCCTGAAGTGTCGGTCAAAGACGGTAAGCCAGAAATCCGGGTGATTCCTGATTATTCGAGAGCCGCCGACCAAGGTCTTGATGCAGCGACCATCGGTGCAGCGGTCCGAACGTTGTACCAAGGTAACGACGATAGCAAACTCCGTGTCAATGGTCGTGAGTATGGCGTTCGCGTGATGCTCGACTACGACGACCGAAATAAACGGGAAACGCTTGCCAACGTTCCAATTCGGTTCTCTCGAGGTAATCCAATCTATGTAGGAAGCGTTGCAACGCTCACCGAAGAGCCTGGACTGACGGCAATTAACCGGCGTGGACGAGCTGAAGAAGTGACGGTCTCTGCCGACGTTCTACCCGGTCTCGTCAACGGGGTCATGGCTCAAAAAGTCAAAGATTGGCTCGCGAAAGAAAACATCTTGCCGGAAGGGGTAAAGCTTCAACAACTTGGAGAAGCAGATGCTCAGGCGAGAGAGGGTGCGTTCCTCTTCACGGCTCTTGGACTTGGATTGTTCCTTGTCTATGCAGTGTTGGCGTCCCTTTACAACAACTATCTGTATCCGTTCATCATCCAGCTGGCACAGCCACAGGCAATGGTTGGTGCGTTGCTCGCACTGATCATGACTGACCAGGCATTTAGCGTCATCGGCTTCATCGGAGTTGTCGCGCTAGTCGGATTGGTTGGAAAGAACGCGATCCTGTTGGTTGACTACACGAACACCTTGCGAGAAAGGGGCCGAAACCGGCATGACGCGATCACCGAAGCAGGTCCGACCCGTCTTCGACCGATCGTCATGACGACGCTTGCGTTGATCTTGGGTACGTTGCCAGTTGCGATTGCACTTGGGCGAGGCTCAGAGTTCCGGCAGAGCATTGGCACCATCGTTCTCGGTGGAATCATTCTCTCAACCTTGCTCACTCTGGTGGTTATCCCTTGTTCCTACACGATCTTCGATGACCTTTCGAATCTGATCGCGAAGTGGATGAAGAAGCCAATTCCGTTCGGCGGTCCAGAGGGGTACGGGGCACAAGCTCAAATGAGTTCGAACAGAGACGAAGCTGAAGTTATTGAAGAATTGACTCAGTAATCTTCATTTCGAATAAAAAAAGACCTCCACGAATTCTCGTGGAGGTCTTTTTTGTTGTGGAAGCTTAGTTACCGCTACCTGACTTGTCTTTATCCTTGTCCTTGTCTCCATCCTTCTTCTTGGACTTAGATTTGGAATCTTTCTTTTCAGTGTCCTTATCTTCACCGTCTTTTTTAGACTTCTTGGACTTTTTGGATTTAGAATCTTCTTTCTTGTCTCCGTCTTTTGGCTCTTCGGACTTCTTATCATCGTCCTTCTTGCTTCTAGATTTCTTCGACTTGGACTCTTCCTTCTTGTCTTCAGCCTTTGGTTCGTCGGTTTTCTTTTCGTCTTCCTTCTTACTTCTAGACTTCTTAGATTTGGATTCTTCCTTCTTCTCTTCGGTCTTTGGCTCGTCGGATTTTTTATCGTCGTCTTTTTTGCTTCTAGATTTCTTGGACTTTGAATCGACCTTGGACTCTTCTGACTTCTTATCGTCTTCTTTCTTGTCTCTGGACCGCTTCGACTTTGGTTCTTCCTTCTTGGCTTCTTCGGCCGGTTTAGACTCTTCTTTCTTAGTGCGGCTTACTTTGGGCTCCTCAGTCTTGGATTCTTCCTTTTTCGTTCGCCCCTTGGGTGCCTCATCTTTATCCGGTCGGACGTAATTGATTTTGATCTCGTCCGCATCAATGGTTTTGCCTTTCAATGTGCCCTTTACGGTAACGAACGATCCCCCCTTAATGTCCGAGTAGCTTGCCTTTCGCCCGTTTTTGTCAACTAGCTTGGCATTGCCGACTTTCACGGTGTATCGTCCGGTTCGCGATCCGACTTCGAACGAGGATGACTTCACAGAATCTCCGACAACCACGCCGTAGACGCTAAATGGCTCAAATTTATGTGCGTGTGCCGCAACTGCAGCAATCGAAAGTGCTGCAACTCCTAATATTCTTTTAAGCATATCAATTCCTTTTCAGGTGAATAGATGATACATCAGGTTCAGAATAGATACAATTCGACCCATGCCATCATCCGAAGATGAGATTGTATTAAGGGAGAAAGTGTTCCGAATCTATCGGATTTATCTCTGGATCAATTTGATTTGGTATGCCTTGGTTTTTTTATTGGGCATCACAGTTTTGTATGCCTTAGGGATTCTTCTAGGGGATTTCGACCTTCAATCGTCGACTTCACTGACGCTATTATTCGGAGGATTGTTGCTGATAACCACGGCGATCTTTTTCGGGTTGGCGAACTTTCGATTCCTAAAAAAGAGGCTTGAGTCGAGCACTTGGCTTTTGCACTACCTCAATATTTTGTTTGGCATTTCGAGTTTTATACTCGCTCCGCTCTGTCTTTGGCTGGCAATCCGGTGGAATGATCCTGCCGTTAAAAAGCACTTCACAGAACAGAAATTTGAGCTGTGAACCAGTCGTTTAGATCAGCGATTTCTTCTTCACAGATCCAATGTCCCATCTGATATTCGTGGGACGTAAACCGATCTCCTAGTGGAGAAAGGAGTTGCTTCACTGCATCTCCTTCTTGAATCCGAATCACATCATCAAAGGTGCCATGAGCTTGGAAAATTGGACCCTCGAAATTTGGTGTTTCGTCTTTTACCTTTCGACCACTCAATAGTACGGCTCCTTGGAAATGACTTGGAAACTCGTGCATGAGCCCGAGTGTCAACATTGCGCCTTGACTAAAACCGCCTACAAAAACGGGAGTTGGAACCGTTTCTATAAAACTCGCAACTCTGGTAACCGATTGCCAAAGTTGAGTTTCATCGGCGCGTATCCCCGCCGGAGTCCACTGGACATCAAACCATGCAAAGCCCGGACCATAGGAATGGGGCGCACGTAAACAAATGATCTCCAGTTCCGGGTGCAGCGCCTGAGCCAAACCAAACATATCGTTTTCATCGCTGCCGAGACCATGCATGAGCACGAACGTGGCTTTTGGCGTCGAAACTGCGCTTCGAATGCGAGAAACCCATTCCATCGGAATACAATGTACCTATTCAACATGGTCTGGCTCCCGATCCTTCTCATGACTCAACCTCAGCAAAATCTCGATGAATCTCTCCGCGCGATTGTTCTTCGCGCCAAGGTTGAGTTTCCGAAGCTAAAGGACGATGAGGTGGGGATTTCCGTTGAAATCAAGAATGGTTCTTCTGGTTCGTATCGAGGGAACCAAAATATGTATCCGGCTAGCGTCGTCAAGATGTTCTACTTGGCATACGCCATGGAGTTGTTTGAAAAGAAGAAACTCCAAGAACACCCTGAACTCGACCGGGCGATCAAGGATATGATCGTTGACTCGACCAATGAGGCTACAAATGTCGTTCTTGAAGCGCTGACTGGAGCGCTGAGCGGACCTCCGCTTCCAGAGGCTGAACTCAAGAAGTGGATGTATCAACGGCAAGCCGTCAACCGTTGGCTCTCAACATTGGGTTACCAGAACATCAATTGCAGTCAAAAAACTTGGAACGAGGGACCTTACGGGCGAGAACGCCAAGGTTACGGACCGAATTTTCAACTCCGAAACTCGTTGAACCCCAATGCTTGTGTTCGCATGATCAAGGAGATCATGACCGATAAGATCGTGACCCCAAAACGGTGCGAGGCTATGCGCACGTTGCTCTACCGTCCTCTAAAGTCTAACCAAGAGCAATTGAGCGGTTTTATTGGTGGTGTATTGCCAGAAGGCTCGGAGATTTGGTCTAAGGCAGGTTGGACAAGCACCGTACGGCATGACGTTGCGCACATCAAAATGAGAGATAAGGAGATGACGGTTGCGATCTTTACGAAGTATCAGGTGGGTGATCCGAAGCTCATGCAATTCCTCGCCCGAGAAGTGATCAAGCTTTGAAGCGTGGATTTACCCTGATTGAGTTATTGGTAGTGATTGCGATAATCGCAATTCTGGCCGCCATTCTGTTTCCTGTTTTTTCTGCTGCTAAGGCATCTGCAAAGAAGACGGCGTGTCTTAGCAATCTTAAGCAGGTCGGATACGGTTTTCAACTTTATCTGGTGGATTCCGACGACTTGATGCCAGACCGGCGAGACCTTAAGACCGCCTTAGGCTTTCGCCCTTGGACAAGCTGGCCACCATCAGATCCGAGAGCGGGTTGGGCAGAAGTTCTGCTCAATCCGTATCTCAAGAATCGCGATATTTGGAGTTGTCCTTCGCTTATTGGTTCAGGATGGGGAGACTCTGTACAGGTGCTTCAGGGATCGGCTCGCTATTGGATGTGGAGATTCGATCGACCATCCGATCCGGTTCAACTCGATAACTTTTGGGGTAAATCTGCTGAACAGGCTTTGACCGATGCGATTGCGGCAAACAATGCAACCATTGGAACTCCAACTGGTGTCGCCGAACTAGAACTGATGGTCGATCCCTATTTTCCTGCTACAATACCAACGGTTCCGGCCGGATTACGCGGAAAAACGCCGCATGCGGGGGGTCGAAACCGACTCTTTCTCGATCTTCATGCAAAGTGGATCCGAGATATCCGTACGAATCCATGAGCAAGCTTTTTTTAGCGTTTGATATTCCTGATCATGCGCGTCATCAAATTTCCGAATTTATTCCGAAGGTCTCGGAAAGGCTTGATCGTCAAGGTATGCGATGGCTTTCTTCCAATCGATTTGGAGTTCGAATCACTGAATTTTCTGAGATCGAAGTAGCGGATGTATTAGAGCTTTTGAATCCTGCACTCGATGAGGTCTTTGAGCAAAAATTCACCTTGACTCATGTTGATGGTCTGCCTGATCGAAAACGACCAGGATTTCTGGTGATCAAATGTGAATCTTCAGATGATAATCGACTAAAAAAAGCTCTCGAAGGATTGACCGAGGCGGAAGACGAAGGCGCGTGGGAGCCAGTAATTGTCATATCTCAAATGAAACCTGCCTCCACAAAACTCGGACATAAACTTCGGGACTTTATTCACTCCGGTGCTCGTCCAGAGGAGATCGCTTTTACTTCTGAAGCCATTTCTCTCTACGAGCTTGCCCAAGATGGTTCAACTCGAACTATTCACCAGTGGATGCTGAAGCGCAGATAGAAGCTTTTACCATTAAGTCTGCGGATGATTTGGTGAACTGAACAAAAGCTAATCGAGACATTTCCTTAGCTTTGGTCAGTCGGGAATCTGCCACGTTCCACTGGAATTTCAGCGACTCAACCTCGTCTGTACAACCGTGAAGTCTGCAATGTTCAAGAACAAGATTTATGCTTTTGGGAAGGATGACACGGGCAACTGGTCCGTTCATTGATTGATAGAACCTTCCCATGAGTAGGTGCGCCTCTTCGAAATTTCCGCAATGATCTGCGAGTTGTATCGCTCGAGCGATGTACCAATGGAGATTCGATCTTTGTCCGCATTTCGGTGCCAGCTCCAGTAGCTTTTCGCTTTTCTCTTTCGCTGAAGCGAAGTTATTTTCCAAGAATAAAAGTTCGTACACTGCGCATTGATAAAAAAAGCCATTGAACGACTCCTCGGATTCGGTTTGTACAGTTTTTCCTTTTTCGATGTGTTGCTTGATAAGTTCAATCTTATCAGAGGACTTCGTTCGATTCGCTTCCCACGCTAGCGAAACCGCAGCAATCGAATGGCTGAGTCTCCATTGTGCGTCGGCATGTAGCTCATCTGAAAGTGATATTGCCGACTGGAGCAACTGATAGGCATGGCCTTCATTTTCCAACAAAGTGAGAATGAAGGCGTAGTGATGAACAATTTTCAGCACCAAGTCAGGTGGCGTCTTCGGTTGAATATGTTTGACCGCAAGCATCGCGCTTTCGAAAGAATCGGCCAGCTTTAAGGTACGGAACTGAAGAAGTGCCTGAAGTGCCAAGTTTTGGATTACAAGGTCAGACTTTCGGGCGTCCCGTCCTAGTCGAACTCCAAGTGAAGTGTAAGTGAGTGCTTTCTGCCAATTCCCAAGGTCTGCTTGATGGACGCCAAGGTTTGTAATCGCCAAAAGCTCAAGGTCACGTAGCCCCTGGTTGCGTGCTTCAACAATCATTCGCGTTGATATCTGCAGCGCTTCTTCCGGATGGATGAAGCTCAGTTTGTTAGCCCTCAACAACTCTTCTCGAATGGACTCAGGATTCACTATCTATTTTCTCGATTTGACCCAATCTAGAATATCGTCAGAGAATCCATCGTCCCATTGAGCCTTTTCATATCTTAAGTATCGCTCAAATAGATTGTGAGCAGAAGGATAACAAGAAAAAGGGGACATAAAATGTGAGAATTCAAAAGTAATAATTTTCTCAGCGATTTGTGCTGCCGTCTCCAATTTGAAGCGTAGGTATCGCCAATCCGCCGGCGGAAACTTAATCGGCATATCTCGGTCAAAGGTTTCTAAATTGGACCAAATGGTTACACCATACTTCTCACCGATTTTCGCAATGCCTTCAATAAACTTCGGTAACTCCTCGTAATGGACCTGTCCATCCTGAAAAGCACAGATGTCGAGTCCTTGATGACACTTATCAAAAATGTGCTCCCAATGGTCAAAACTCTCTTCGAGAGATAAGGCGTTTTCTCCGGATTGCTTGGCTCCTTGCGGGTAGGGAGAAATCAGGAGTGGTAGTTCTGCTTTAGATCGACAATGAGCGCTGATGTGGTTAAAGATTTCGATAATATGCGCGTCGTTTTTTCCGGTCTCATGCGTTGAATACCAACCAGCAAAGCTCTTATGGTGTCCGTAGCGGTCCCATGCCTCATCGATAAATGCTTTGTTGATTTCAACTTCTTTCCACCATGTTCGGCGCCACCAATAGAAGCCGCTATCGTAGGTTCCAAAATAGAGCTTCAGCCCGTATTCATCCGCGAGCGAAAAGAACATTTCGCCAATGTCTTCATACACCGGCAAGAGACCTTCGATGACTTTCGATGGATAGATGCATTTGTTCCGATACCCTGCCCGGATGATGATGAGGGTATCAATACCAATTTTTTGAAAGAGTTCAAACTCGCGTCTCCACTGCCTTTCTCCCCAGTTTTGGCTCGGGATATCATGCGTGATTTCGTCGAGGAAAGTGCCGGTGATTCTTGGGAGGGTTGGCATTGGTGTTTGAATATACCAACCCTCAGGTAGGAAGTGATTAACTAGAGATTAATTTCCCGACAAGAGAATGAGACTATTCAGGAATAGTTTGTTGAGACCTTGCCACATGACTCGGTCGTTGGGGTCTTCAGCAAACCAAACGATATGACCAGAACCCAACGGCTCATCGTGCATCCAGACGGTTCCCGCAATCGCTTTTTCGGATTCGTCGCCCCAACTCCATCCAGTAAGAAGCTTCTTCGAAGCGTCAGTCGAGAAGGAAACCACAGTGCCACCCTCTTTGCGTAATTTTGGAAACTCGCTGCCATTTACCGGCACCGCAATTTCGGATCCATCGTATCCGAACGAAAGAATGGATCGCTTCTCTAATTGAGCTAGGAACAGTGACCCGGGTATCGACCGAGTTGATGACCCCATTTGGAAAGATGCGACTGAATTGGGGGCATCACCGATAGCGATCAACACGCCGCCGTCTCTCACCCAGTCCTTTATTCGTGGGTTATTGATCACTCCCGACCCAGGAGGAGAAACGATCACTGAATAGTTTTGAAGCACTTTGTTGCTTATTGCGCCGCTGTTCAGAGCTGTGAACGGAACCTTTAGCTGTTCTTGAAGCGCGAACCAAGTACCACTTACATTTGAGAGATTGGTCGTGGCGGTGCCAAATATGACGCCGACTTGAGGAGTCCTGATCGCCGAAAGCCGGTTCCCCGGACCTTCACGACCCGAGTCGGGATAGCTGGTCGGGAGAGTTTCAAATTGGACGTTTCTGGATTGCTGTACTGCGTTTATCTTGTCGATAAGTGACTTGTCGTTTCGAATCGAAAAGATAATGAAGGTTCCCTTTGGATAGACCATTCCAGCAAGTTTTGCGTCCTCACGCAAAAACGAGACCTTAACACCTTGGCGAGCCAAGTCCATCGCTGCGAGAACGTCGGACTGGTCCGAATATCGGAGAACGTAACCAAGGCTATTCTCTTTCACTGTATTTTGTGGCTTGCGACCCTCTGCAGGCTTCAATGGCTCAGTTCCATCAGTCGTGTAGCACTTCAATCCATGGGCGAAAGGAATAGACCATCCGGTCATGTCGTAAAACTCGGTGCCCTGAGCTCCAGGGTAGTTTTCACCTTCAGGAGCTGTTTTTGCTTTATTTTGTTGAGCATCAATGAATTCCTTTTCGAATTCGCTGACGGTCTCAAATAAGGTCTTTGCAATTGGCCCGTACTCTTGAGCAAGATCCACCGCTAACGTGTGTTCGGAAAGGGTGAATTGCTGAGAGTTCGATGTCCAAAGGTTGGTTGCCTTCAGCGTTGTTGGTTGAACAAATGTCGATTCAACGCCGGTCTTTTCAAGAAGTTGCTTCAAGCGGTCCAACGGTCGAGCATCGCTTGATGTGAAATAATAGCGCTTTGCTCCGTCCGCGTGTTTCCCAGTAACCGCGCTCTTCTTGTAGGAAGCCCAATCCGTAAGAAGCTCGTCCTTTCGTTGCGCCGAGGCATCAATACAAGCAAGCGCAGTAGTGAGGTGCTTCGCAGCACCTTCTCGAAGCGAGACCACCGATCCGTCTTGTCGAGTCTTGTTAAGTACTTTTCCACCGTCAGTTTCGTGCGTGATTCCAATTGCTCCGGACAGAGTTGCATGAATGTCCAAATATCCTGGATAGTAGAAGTCAAAGTCCTCGCGAATGAAGTAACTCCACCCGGTTTTATCGAAGGCCTTTGCGCACGATTTTCCAAGAATATCGGTCCACTTGTTCAACCGGTCACGATCAACATTTTTATTGATCGACATTGGGTTGGGTGGGAAGAAATAGTTTTCAACTTGACCATGCTGGTCAAGATAAACCTGTGGGCGCCACTTTTGCATTAGGGCAACCTCGGCTTGAGTCTCCTTCTGGCTGAAGGAAACCCGATCTCGGTTCATATCAAATCGGTAGTGGTTAAATCGGCCCCAAAGTGGCCCTAGTTCGGTTGCTTCGTAATTTCCAGGGGCGTAGTCTCCGCGAGCGTAAGAATTATAAGAGACCGCAAATCGTTCGTGACCGTCTGGGTTGTAGCACGGGTTTAAAATCACAACAATGTTATCGAGTGATTTAGAGTAGCTGCCCTTTCCGGCAATCAGGTTATAGGCCAACATCATTCCCGATTCGAACGAAGCGGGCTCATTTCCATGAATCGTCTCGTTGACCCAAACAATCGCAGGGATGTTTGCAGAAGGCTTGACGCCGGCTTTGGCTGCACTTTCAATGGCTCGTTGAATTTCGTCGAGTCTTTTTATGTTTTCAGCACTTGAGATCGCGTAAACCCGGAGCGGGAAGTTTTGATTTGAAACTCCGTAATCAATCCTCTTTGCTTTGCCACCAGATTGACGAAGCAATTGTTCTAGAACTTTTTCTTGTTCTCGATAAGTGGTGATGCGCGAACCAATCGAGTAGCCCAAAACAGCTTCAGGATGAGAAACTGACCCAATAAACGGACCATTTAGGTCCATGTTCGCATTGGATTGAAATCCACCGCAAAGCGTTGCTGCAAGAGAAATTGCCGAAAGCATTTGCAAATTCTAACCCGGATTGCTCTGTAAAAATACCGGGAAGCGTCCGATACCTTCTCTGTGAGTCGAAATTTTCGCTCACCAACTATTTAGGGCCATGACGAACGAGAGACGAAAGTCGGAAGGTTTGGTGAGCATTAGCGTCGCCAGCAAGATTACGGGTGTAGAAATTCACACGCTTCGCTATTGGGAGCGAGAGTTTGCCGATTTTCTGGAGCCGGTGCGAACCGACGGTGGGCAAAGACGATACCGACCAGAAGATATCCAAACGGTCTTCACGGTGAAACGACTTGTTCGTGATGAAATGTTTAGCATTGCAGGTGCCCGCAAGTACCTTGCGAAGCAAAGACACAGCGAGGCTGCGTAATGTCCAATCTCGCCGCACAGGGGCGAGAAGCGCTCCTTGCTCATCATTTCTCCTATGCTCGCGAACTCCTTGCAACTGCCCATCAAGAAGCACCCAATGACGCAGAAGTTCTCTGCGAACACCTTATCTGCGAAAGCTACTTCGGAAACGAAGAGCTTGCCGCAAAACGATTTTTTGAAACCAAAACCGCAACAAGACACCATGATCTCCAACTTCTTTTATCGCGTTATTTCTTCTGCCGCCAGCAATTGGCACGAAAACGTTCCCGTGACGACGTTCAGGCTGATCGTTGGCTAAGCCAGCATCCGTACACCCCTGAATCAAATATCGGGGTCAAGATCAGCGCTTGTCTGATCGTCAAAGATGAGGAAGAGGTTCTTGACAAGTGTCTAAGTAGCCTCAAGGGAATTGTCGATGAAATCGTTGTTGTTGATACCGGTAGCAAGGACCGAACAGTTGAGATCGCGCAATCATACGGAGCGATCATTGGATACTTTAAGTGGATCAACGATTTCGCTGCAGCAAGAAATTATTCGCTGAGCCTCTCTTCTGGAGATTGGTCGCTATGGATAGATGCCGATGAGCAACTGGATCCAGCCTGCAAAGAAGCTTTTGATTTAGGTGTCGTAAGGCCACACATTGGCGGTTACAGCATTCAAATCGTGAACTACCTTGATGAAGGTGGGACCACTTCAGAGTTTATCCATAGTCCAACCCGGCTATTCCGAAAGGGGCCGGAAATCTACTTTACCGAGCCGATTCATGAGCAAATAAATCCTTCATTGATGGCTCTTGGGCTTCCGTGGACTCCACTTCCGGGCGCAGTCATTCATCATGACGGGTACCGAGAAGCTGCGCTTGAGAGCAAAAACAAAGTCGAACGGACCAAGTCCATGCTCGAAAAAGTGGTTGAGCAAAACCCGAACGACGCTTTCCAAATTTTCAATCTAGCAAATACCTACTTCGTTGCTCGAGATTACGAAAAGGCGGCGAAAATGGCCGAGCGCGCGGTTCAGCTGATGCCACCGGCGGGAGCTGAATATGGGCATGCTGCATTTCAGGTTTTAGCAACTAGCTTAGATCTATCAGGAAGACATCAGGAAGCGTTTGCCGCTTGCCAAAAGTGTGATCAAACTGCCTACGGCGGAATCGTCAATGAGTACCTGAAAGCAACCGCACTGATGAACATTGGTCGGTTTGAAGAAGCGTTATCGGTGATCGACTATGCCCTTACTTTGGACTGGCCGAGCGATATCATCGGTGACAAAGGAATTGCAGATTTTCGACGACATGGCCTAAAGGGTCAGATTTTGGGTTGTCTCGGTCGTTGGTCTGAGTCGTTAGAATGGTTCGAAGCTTGTCTTGAGCGCCAGCCAAACTTCCCTGCTTCCATTCTTGGCAGAGCGATGGCACTGGAGCATCTTGAGCGCTTTGACGAAGCCGAACTGGCTTATCGACAGGCAATGGCAGATCATCGCCAAAATTCACTTTGTGAGCGTGGACTCGGCTCAATTTGCGAAAAGAAAGGCGAGATTCATCGAGCCGCTGGTCACTACAAAGTCTCTTGGCAAGCGAATCCCGACAACATATCTCTCTGGGAGTTGTGGGTCAGCGCGCTTGAGAAAGTCGATGATCAATCTGGGATCAATAATGCTTATGAAGCACTAGCAAATGCGAAGCAAATCACGCCCGGAGTCCTTGTCAATTGGGCGAGAGCGCTTGAACGTTCTGGTGATTATGAAAAGGCACTTGAATGTTATCGTGATGCACTTCAACTTGATCCAACGGAGCCAAATATCCCGTTCAACTGCGGCGACCTGCTATACCGAATGGCGGCTTATGCCGATGCCGCTCGGATGTACGAAGCGGGGCTGAGATTAAGAATGGATTATGCCGAAGGTTGGTTTGTTCTCGGAAACTGCATGGCCCAACTAGGTGTCGATGCGGCAGCAATCCAGTGTTACGAACAAACTCTAAATCTGGATCCGAATCACGGACGAGCAAAGGCAAATCTTGAAGTTGTCGGATCGGCAGCCTAAGGCATTGTAAACTAGCACTATTCTAGTCAATCAAGTTTGCGTTAGGGTATTTCGGAGTCTGCTCCGATGAAAGTTGATTTTGTAACCCTCTTTCCAGATTGGGTTCTGAACTCCGTTCGCCAGAGCATCCTGTTGCGAGCTGAGCGATCTGGACTCGTCGAATTTCGGGCAAGGTCGCCAAGGGATTTTTGCTATGACCAGCATAAGAAAGTTGACGATACGCCGTATGGTGGACACCCTGGAATGCTGATTCGAGCCGAGCCAGTTGCCCAAGCTATCGATCAGTTTCGCAAAGTTAATGCAAAAGTGGCGGTCGTAATGACTGAACCAAGCGGCACACCGTTTACCCAAGAAGTCGCAAAAGAACTGAAAGACTATGATCAAGTGATCTTCGTCTGCGGACATTACGAAGGGATCGATCATCGGGTGGAGGAGGCATACGCGACTCACGTTCTGAGCATTGGTGACTATGTTTTGACAAACGGTGAATTGCCGGCATTGGTGATGGCCGATGCCATAGTCCGTTTGCTTCCGGGAGCTCTTGGCAATCAGAGCTCGCTGGAAGAAGAGTCATTTGAAAACAATTTGCTTGGAGCACCGAATTACACTCGTCCCGAAGTCTGGCGAGGAAGGTCGATTCCCGAGGTTCTAAAGTCAGGAGATCACCAGAAAGTTGCTCAATGGCATCACGAACAAGCGTTGAAGAGAACCCAAGAGCGTCGACCTGATCTTTTAGATAAAAAAAATATGCCATAATATGGGTTCTGTCTAAGCGTGGAACTTCCGCCGCGCCTCTGGGTGTTATTGTTTGCTAAGGCAAACTCCTGCGGTCAAACTGAACTGCAACGTTAAAGGGAAGGTGAAACAATGTCTAAAGCAGCTATTTTGGCAAGCGTCGTTGAAGGAAACATCAAGACCGATTTGCCTGAGATTTGGCCGGGAGATACCGTAAAGGTACACGTTAAAGTTCGCGAAGGAAACAAAGAGCGAATTCAGTTGTTCGAAGGTCTTTGCATTGCCGTAAAGCACGGTGGAATTGCGAAAACGGTCACGATTCGAAAGATCACGAGTGGTGTCGGAGTCGAGCGAACATTTCCTGTTCACTCACCAAACGTTGCTAAGTTTGAAGTCAGCCGACGCGGTAAAGTACGACGAGCCAAGCTTTACTACATCCGAACAAAGGTTGGTAAGGACGCTCGAATTCGAGAACGCCGCAAGTAACGATGAATCAACAACTAATCGACAAAATCGCGAGGACTCCGCAGAGTCAAATTTTCGTCTTTGCGCTCGTTCTTACGATTTTTCGGTTAGTTGTTTTTCCATATCTCAAGAAGCAACCCGCTTATAAGCAAGGTAAAACCTACAAAGTTCTTGCAGGCATTAGTGATCTGTTTGATGCACTCATCTACGCCGCAGTATTCATCTTCTTGGTAATCCGACCGTACTTCTTCCAAACGTTCACGATTCCGAGCGGCTCGATGGTCCCAACAATGCTGGTTGGAGACTATATTGTTCTCAACAAAGCGATTTATCGATACTCTGAGCCCAAGCGCGGGGACATCGTCGTTTTTCGGCCACCCGCCTACGCGTGTAATCCTGATCAGCTTCTTCCCGACGGAACAGTGAATGCCG
Source organism: Ottelia alismoides (assembly GCA_037367405.1). Lineage (NCBI taxonomy): Eukaryota > Viridiplantae > Streptophyta > Magnoliopsida > Alismatales > Hydrocharitaceae > Ottelia > Ottelia alismoides. Next base: position 19,134 of record JAZKJV010008909.1, on the reverse strand, counting down.
ATTTTGTAAAGCGTCTTGTTGGAATGCCCGGAGACCTGCTTGAAATTAAACAAGGACAAGTATTCGTCAATGGGCTGCCTCTGTACGAACCTTACAAGCAACTCACGGAGCCGATCAACGCGACCCAAACCCAGTTTAGGGTTCTAAACGATACTGAAAAGGCGATCTATCCGATGGCCGATTGGAAGCTTGTCAAAGATGGTGATCGGTTGATTCCGCTCAACTTCACGGAATATGACGCTAATGAGTATCCGCCAAGAAGCAACGGACCAATGCCTTACTCAACTGTGCCCGAGTTTGTTCAGCATGATCCAAACGAATGGGCTCGATTGAAATCCTTACCAGCGCAAAAAATTCCAGATGGGCACTTTCTGTTCATGGGTGATAACCGGAATGGATCATCCGATGGACGAGCCTGGGGCTTGATCGAACGAGGTTCTATCGTCGGACGGGCTGAATTCATTTGGCTTCCGATCAGTCGTATCGGGAAGCCGCGATATGTAGATAACGGTACAAAGCCATTGCCCAACGCAGTCGTCCCCGACGCAATAAAATAGAACCCCGAAGCAATAAAAAAACCGGTAGCTCTCAATCAGGCTACCGGTTTATTATTTAGAGTTTTATTACTTAGAGCCGCGTCTTCGTCGAAGAAGTCCAACCGCGCCAAGACCGAGAACGGCCATCGTTGCTGGTTCTGGCACCGGTGATGCGACTAATTGATCGTAGTAGGCTCTACCGTTTCCAGCGTCAGTAGTCGTGTTCGTGTCGCCTCTTGACCAGAGCACGAAGCTATTTACCGTGCCAGATGTTCCTGCCGAATTGGTGAGAACAAAATCTCGACCATCAACAGATCCGTAAGCTGAACCAGCATTAAAGTCAACGGTGAGGCTGATATCGATCCAACGATCAGCAACGGATGGTCCTGCAATTGCGCTGCCAAAGACTCCAGAGGCAGGTGTGGTGAACTTCACAGCACCTGCTTCGTTGACAACGAGCTTTGCCAGACCGCCAACGCCGATTCCGAAGTATCGACCCGTTCCGCTATTTGCGCTGTCAATGTACAGCTTTGTGCTGACTCGAAGAACTTTATTCGTTCCCGGCCAAAGAGCAGAGAATCCGGAAGGACTTTCCACGGAGTAATTTGTGACGTTCGGGGTTTGTTGGTTAAACCGTACCGATTGAGTCCCATCGCTAACTACGGCTGCAGGTGAAGACGATGCGCCAACAACAGCAAACTGTGACGCGCTACCGGACGGTCTGTTCCAGCTATTTGCTAGAAAAGGGTTCGAACTCGTTGTGGTCCATTGTGGTGACTCAAAACTCGTTGAGTATACGAACTGCGAAAATGCATTTCCGGAGAATCCAAGCCCCAGTGCAATTATGAGCGATGTACGTTTCATGACAATTCAAAACCTAACAATTCTGTTGAGGTTTAAGCCCCAAGTATGAACGATTTCCAAAAATTCACCACCAGTAAAAATGCTTGGATCTAATGATATTTCGTTGTATCAACTGAATAATGAACAAAATTTTGATCATCAAACGAGGCGGGTATACTCTGTTTTCAACTCTCTGTTCTTGGAATTCCTTGAACTGATAGACCATAGGGAGACAAATGGCAAACCGAAATTACGAAGCACTCTACATCGTCCGACCCGACCTAAAGGACGAAGAAGTTCAGAAGATCGCTGACAAGTTTAAGAAAGTTGCGGAAGACAAAGGCGCAACCGTCAGTAAGGCAGAAAAGTGGGAGAAGCGAAAGCTCGCCTACGAAATCGCTGGATTGAAAGAAGGCAACTACATCATCATGAACTTCGAAGCAGGTCCAGACGTTCCTGCTGAACTCAACCGATTGATGAAGATCAGCGATGATGTTGTTCGACATCAAATCGTCAAACAAGAAGTCGCGGCAGAAGCATAAACTCAGTAAAATTCACTCATGAGCGTTAATCGAGTTGTTCTGATTGGTCGGCTGACCAGAGATCCTGAGTTGCGGACGACCACAACCGGAAAAAATGTTGTCGAGTTTAGTATCGCGGTCAACAAGCGGATTAAGCCACAAGATGGTCAGCCCGATGCCGACTTCTTCCGAGTCAAAGCATGGGGTCAAACTGCAGACTACGTAAACAACTACATTAACAAAGGGCGATTGGTCGCCGTTGATGGGAGATTAGAAACTCGGAAATGGACCGATCAGAACGGTGCGAATCGAGAAACGATTGAAGTTGTTGCTGACAATGTCAACGCTCTTGACCGACCTCGAGAAGAAGGCGGTGGAGGCGGATATTCTGGTTCAAGCTCGCCATCTAGTAACTCATCCGCTCCACCGGTTGATGAATACGATCCGTTTGCAGATGAATAAGTCTGAGTGAAAGATAAACTCGCAGAAAGCTCAGTTTTCCGGCTGAGCTTTTTTGTTGCTTCCGTCCGGACGGTAAAATCACATTGCGATGTCTGTGGATCTCAATAGCCGACCTTCTGTTACCGCTCTCGACCCGAAAGGAATGTGGCACTTCACAGAGGAGTACCCCAATCAATGCCGGACGGCTCTTTCCCTTGTGGAAGGAGTTGAATTTCCTACTGGTGAGTACACGCTTGCGATGCTGACCGGGCTTGGTGGTTCTGCAGTCGGCGGCGATTACGTCAAGGCGATGTTCGAGGCGTTTGCATCGATTCCGTTCATTGTTAATCGGGATTACCACCTTCCGAGCTATGTCGGACAGAAGACTCTCGTATTTGCCACCAGTTACAGCGGAAATACAGAGGAGACTTTAAGCGCATATGCAGAAGCAAAAGCGGCTGGAGCAACGATCGTTTGCGTCACTAGCGGCGGAAAGCTAAAGGAGCTAGCCCTTGCTGATGGTTACACTGTCATCACTGTTCCCGGTGGTCAGCCTCCGCGAACCGCGCTCGGATTCATGCTCATCCCTGTGCTTGCCGCCGCGGTGAAAATGGGTCTCATCCCTGCTCAAGACTTTGCGAAGACATTTGATCTTCTTGAGAAGCTTAAAGGTGAATGGACAATCGAAGGTTCAAATCCGATCGCTAAAGAGATCGCGACAAGTCTGTTCGGAAATCTCGGAATCATCTACGGTCTCGGTCCTTGGCAGGCGATCATCGCGAACCGTTGGAAGGGACAAATCAACGAAAACTCGAAGAATCACATCTTCACAAACGTATTCCCAGAGCTCAATCACAATGAGATCCTTGCTTGGGTGAAGGCGGATGGGCAGGGCGTTTCTAAGTACGTTGGACTGATTTTGGAAGATGGAAACGAGAGTGCGAAGATGAAAAAGCGCGCTGAAGTCACCGAAGGACTCGTTAAAGATCTCTGCGAATTCCGGCATGTTCAAGCCATCGGGGAGAACTTGCTCGAAAAATTGCTAACGCTTACGTATCTAGGAGACTTCGTTAGCCTTTACCTCGCTGCCTTGAACGAAGTTGATCCTGAGAACATCGACTCAATCAACATCCTCAAGAACGCGCTTTCCTCGGTAAATTAGGCAGTTCGGTTGACAAAATCTTTGTTAAGTAATAGGATGCCATTTGAGGTGACTTATGGCATCCAAGACAGAATTAAAAATTACTGAAGTTCGAGCCGCATTGTTGCAGCGTTATCCGAATTATTGGGGATTCTCCAATGGCGAGAGATTGCTGCAAGCAATCGCATATTTGACAAATGATGTGAAAGTCCGCGAGAAAGGCAAAAATGCTGGAGAGTGGGTTGAGGCGATCCTAGGGGCAACCGGTCTCGGGAAAGGATATCCCTGGTGTGCTGCCGCAGTCGAATTTGCATCCGACGTGGCAAAAGTTCAAAAGGGACCGAAAAAAGATGAGGCCGCTGTTTGGAGTTGGCACCGATGGGCTAAAGCGGAAGGTCTAACCCGCATTAAGCCAGCAAGGGGAAGGTTAGCTGTAATGCTTAATAACAATGGCACTGGTCATATTGGAGTGGTTGCCGCTATTCGAGAAGATGGGAAAATCGTTACTTATGAAGGTAACACTTCTTCGGGGGAATCGGGTTCACAAAGAGATGGTGACGGTTGTTACAAGCGAGTTCGATCCGAATCTTTTTGGGCTCACTATATCGAAATAGATGATCCTGCGGATTGACGGTCGTTGCAAAGTCTCCGTGTCGTGAAAACACGTGACACGGAGACTTTCGCCCCTCTCACCTCGTAGGGTTTAATATAGAGAACCGCTAAATGCCGCTTCAAAGTCCAAGTTTCAATTTTTTCAGAAACTTCGTTTCCGTCGAGGAAAACGATGACTCGCGGCTACCCTCGAATCAAGGATTTGCGACTTTCGCTTGGATCACCCTAATCTACAACTTTCTCGTTGTCGGGTACGGAGTATTCCTTCGGGCGGCTGGGCTAGGCGATGGATGTGGAGAGAATTGGCCGCTCTGTACGGGTGAAAAGAACCCAGTTAAGGGGCAATTCGCAACCTTTGTCGAGATGTCGCACCGACTTTCAACCACTCTTGTTGGTCTCTTGGCGATCATCATGGTGGTTTGGGCGATTCGTCATTTCGAGAAGGGGCATCCAGTCAAGAAGTTTGCCGGTCTTTTCCTGGGGCTCACTATTTTCGAAGGTCTTATCGGTGCATACCTCGTTAAACGGGGCTTGGTCACAGATAAAGACACGGTTGAGCGAGCGTTTGTGATGGGCGTTCATGTTCTGAGCACATTCGTGATGCTCGGGAGCATCGCTTGCGCTGCTTTGAGCGCCAGTGGTATTCGCCCGATTCGCTTCAAAGGGCAAGGCGTTGCAGGATGGCTTCTCGGTTTTGGATTTATTGGGATGGCATTGCTCGGAGTCAGTGGAGCAATATCAGCGTTTGGTAACCAGGTTAGACCAGATGCGGGCGGGCTGCAAGAAAGATTGGCCCCTGCCGCATTTTGGGCAAGCAAGCTCGCGGTTGCCCATCCAATCGGTTCAGCAACGGTCGGTTTGTATCTGGTCCTCATGCTGGGCCTAATTCAGCATTTGCGGCCGGATCAATTTGTCAAAAACGCAGCAAGACTTGTTGGTCTCAGTCTGGCAGTTCAATTTATTGTTGGTCTGGCGAACATTTTGTTGAACGCCCCGATTGCTCTGCAAATGATCCACTTGGTTCTTGCGGACATGAATTGGGTTTCGCTAACCATCCTCGCCTTAGCGGCGTTTGGTGTCGGGATTGAATCGGTAGAAAGTCGCCCCGCACCCGAGGAGCTCGAGCCTCAAGAACCGCTCAAAGGCCGAGAATTGATTAAGGCTTATGTTGCTTTGACCAAACCAAGAGTCATAAGCTTGCTCCTGTTCACGACGGTGACGAGCATGGTTGCGGCGAAGGGCACATGGCCAGGTTGGGTGCTTTTTACTGCCGTATCGATCGCCGGATATATGGCAGCAGGTGCAGCTAATGCGATTAACATGGTCATTGACCGTGATATCGACATCTCAATGAAACGGACGGCAAAGCGCCCTACCGTAACGCAGGGAATTAATTCGATTCACGCACTGATCTTCGCTTTCACACTTGCTGGTCTAAGCTTTGCGACCCTTTGGGTGATCGCGACCCCGCTCAGTGCCCTAATGGCCCTTAGTGGTCTGGTGTTCTATGTCGTTATCTACACGATGTTGCTGAAGAGAAGGACCTGGCAGAACATCGTCATCGGCGGGGCTGCCGGTGCGTTTCCTCCTTTAGTTGGATGGGCAGCGGTTACAGGTGAACTTCCACCACTTGCGCTTTATCTCTTCGGAATCATCTTTGTCTGGACTCCGGTTCACTTCTGGGCACTTGCGATCCTGATCAAAGATGACTACGCTGCTGCGGGTGTTCCGATGTTGCCGGTCGTAAAAGGAGATCGGGTTACAGTGATTCAAATTGCGGTTTATACAGTAGCTACTGTCGTCGCAACACTGATCCCATTCTTGTTCCCTGCGGTCGGATGGATCTACTTTGTTTCAGCGATTATTCTCAACGGATTTCTTGTTAAAGCCGTGTACCGGCTTTGGCAGAATTGGGAGGAGCGGCCCCGTGCGAGTTGGCTCTTCCACTACTCGATGCTTTACCTTGCGATTTTATTCTTAATGTTTGCCATTGATCGGGTGGTTGTCGTCTCGTGAGTAGGAATTTCACGGGGTGTACCCGGTATCATCAAATGTCATTGCTGATCATCAAAATCAGCAATTTTGCCGACCAGCATGGAAGCTTGGGGGCGGCGTAAACGGAGCTTCGGAAAAATATATGGGTTCTCAGGTATTCAAACCAAGTGCGAATTCGATTGCACAGATCACGATTTTCGGAATCGCGATTGTGCCGTTGACAGTCGGTCTTTCTTTGGCGGCTCTTTCTCGCTCGCCAGCGAACACCAAAGTAAACGTTCCAAAGAACCAACCGGTTCCATTCTCCCACCAGCACCACAACTGGGAGCTCGGAATCGATTGCCGTTACTGCCATACCAGCGTCGAGAAGTCAGGCTATGCAGGTTTGCCTTCTACCGAAACCTGTATGAGCTGCCACTCGCAGATTTGGACCAATTCGCCGCTGATTGAGCCTGTTCGAAACAGCTACGAAACGGGTACGCCGATCAAGTGGAACAAGGTCAATAAGGTTCCTGATTTTGTTTACTTTAACCACAGCATCCACGTAAACCGAGGATTGAACTGCAACACCTGCCACGGCCCTGTGAATGACATGCATATCACCTGGAAGGGTAACGCTTTCCAGATGCAGTGGTGCTTACAGTGCCACCGTGCTCCAGAAAAGTATTTGGGTTGGAACAAAGATTTGGCTAAGGAGAACCCAGATGCCTCACCAAGACAACTTGCGTTCAAGTTGTATTGGAAGCTTCAAGAAGAAGGTAAGGACGGTTTGACCAAAGAAGAAGCTGAACTCGTCAACGGCACCTACAACGGAACGATGGATAAAGAATCCATCGAAGCCGGTAAGTCTGTTGTTGAACGACTCGGGATCAAGACTCAGCAGCTGGCGGACTGCGCAGTTTGCCACCACTAAGGAATTTCAGATTGATGGAAACAATCGAGCAATTACAAGAAAATCGGAAGCAGGCTGCGCTTGATAAAATGCGGGCTGAACTCGAAGGGAAACGCGGTAAGCAATATTGGCGGACCCTCGATGAAGTAACTCAGACCGCCGAATTCAAGACTTGGTTTGAAGACGAGTTCCCTAACCGGAAGGAGCTTTTCAATATCGATCGACGAAGTCTCCTCAAGTTTGCTGGCGCCTCTTTAGCCCTGGCTGGCTTGACGGGATGTCGCGGTGTATTCCTTCCCGAAGAAAAGCTGGTTCCTTACGTAAAGGCTCCAGAAGAGGTTATTCCGGGCAAGCCCTTGTTCTACGCCTCTGCTTCAATCCTGGCGGGTTACGCAACTGGCGTCGTAGTCGAGCAACACGAAGGTCGACCGATCAAGCTCGAAGGGAATACCGAGCACCCGCTGTCGCTCGGTGCGTTAGATTCCATTTCCCAAGCAGATATTCTCAATTTCTACGATCCGGACCGATCTCAGAATGTGATGGATCGAGACGATGTCTCGACATGGGAGCTTTTCTACAAGGCTGCTGCTGCCCAGTTGGCGGCGCTGGCGCCTGCTCAAGGGGCAGGTTTCGGTGTCCTTACTGGAACAATCACCTCTCCGACTGAAGCGTCGCTCGTTGAGCGAATGAAGAAGAAGTATCCGGCTGCGAAATTCTACGCTTGGGAGCCTGTCGGTCGGAAGTCTGTTCACGAAGCTGTAAAGAACGTAACGGGCAAGCCTGGTGTTCCGGTTTACGATTTCAGTAAGGCTAAGGTAGTCCTTTCGCTCGATGGTGACTTCCTGAGTCGATCGGATAACCCAGCGGCACTTCTTTACGCGAGGCAGTTCGCAGAATCTCGCAGAGTAGAAGGTGTCTCCGGTGAGATGAGCAGGCTCTACTCCATCGAGGCAACCTCTGGATTAGTCGGTGCAACGGCAGATCACCGCTACACGGTTAAGCCAAGTGAAGTTTATGCGGCTGCTTGTGCAATTGCATCTCAGTTGGGCATAAGTGTTCCAGCCGTCAAAACTCCAGATAGCCTAAATGCGGACCTGAGCAAGATTGTTGATGACCTCAAAGCAAATGCAGGGTCGGCCATCGTTGTTGCGGGAGAACATCATTCAGCAGAAGTTCATACGGTTGCTTTCCTAATTAACAGTGCTCTGGGAAGCATTGGCAAGACGGTCGAATTCCACGCAACTCCGGAAGCAACCATTAATAACCTTGGAATTGAAGAATTGACCGCAGACCTGAAGTCCAACAAGCTTCAGTTGCTGTTCATCTCCGATTCGAACCCAGTATTCACTGCTCCGAGCGACCTGAAGTTTGCCGAAGTTCTTGAGGCAAGCAAGGCGGTGAAGATTCATCACGGACAGTATCTGGATGAAACCGGTCTGCTTTGTGACTGGCATATTCCGATGACTCACTCGTTGGAAGCATGGGGAGATGCGCGAACTTTCAACGGTACGGCGACCATTCTTCAGCCGATCATTGCTCCACTTTTCGATGGACGCAGCTCAATTGAAGTGATGTCCGCGCTGCTGGGTGAACCCAAAGCCGCCTATGATGTCGTTCGAGGATATTGGCAATCACAAGGATTTGGCGGTGCAGATTTTGAAAAGGCTTGGAGAACTGCGGTTCACGCGGGAACAATCCCAAACACTGCTCTGCCTAAGCTGGCTTTCACTGGCAATACGTCGGCGCTCCCAGAAGCAGGAAAGAGTGAAGACCTTGAAGCGATTTTCGTTCCAGACCCCGCGATTTACGACGGTCGGTACGCGAACAACGGTTGGCTCCAAGAGCTTCCACGGCCGCTGACCAAGTTGGTTTGGGATAACGTTGTGACGCTCTCTCCGAGAGATGCCGCTGCGCTGAAGCTCAAAAACGATGCGGCAGTAAAAATCAAAACTGCGGGTGGAGAAGTAGAGGCGCTTGTTTGGGTTCTTCCTGGTCACGCTGCTGGTTCGGTTACGATCAATCTAGGATACGGGCGAACTGCTGGTGGAACGCTGGCAACCTTGACCGGTTGGGATAACGGCGGAGGATTTGATGCTTACAAGCTTCGAACCACCAAAGGAATGGTTTACACGAAGGTTCTATCGATTGAGCCTCTCAACACTGAAGGTCACCTGGCTAGCACTCAAGGGCACAGTCCTTTGGGTGGCGACCGAATTCCTGACGACCGGGACGTCATCCGAGAAGGAACAATTCAAGCTTTCAATGCCGCCGGTGAAGATAAGCTTGCGGTTCTTCAAACCGGACACTCGCTCAGTAAGGAAGAGATCAAGAAGAACAACCTTTATCCTGAAGAGATTTTTGAGTGGAATGGCGATCAGTGGGGCATGACCATTGACATGAACTCTTGTATTGGTTGTGGTGCATGTGTCACCGCTTGCCAAGCAGAAAACAACATCTCAGTCGTTGGTAAGGTTCAAGTCGGTAAGGCTAGAGAAATGCACTGGATTCGAATCGACCGATACTACTCCGGCAGCGACGACAATCCAACCGTAACATGGCAGCCAGTGGCTTGTGTTCACTGCGAAAAGGCTCCTTGCGAACCTGTTTGCCCAGTTGCTGCAACGGTCCACAGTCACGAAGGTTTGAACCAAATGGTTTACAACCGATGTGTTGGAACCCGATACTGCTCAAATAACTGTCCTTATAAGGTTCGACGATACAACTATCTGAACTTCAGCGATAACCAGCCGAACTTCGCGAAGAAGATTCAGCCTTGGAACGAACGAGTAATCCCAGGTCCAATCAATGAACCAAAGGATCAAGGTATCAGCTTGCTGAAGATGCTCAACAACCCAGATGTCTCCGTTCGAGGACGAGGTGTCATGGAAAAGTGCACCTATTGTGTACAGCGAATTAACGAGGCGCGAATCGAGGCGAAGAAAGCAGGGCGAAACATCCAAGATGGAGAAGTTGTCACAGCTTGTCAACAAGCTTGTGCTTCGGGAGCAATCACTTTCGGAAACATCGCGGATCCAAACAGCCGAGTTGCCAAACTCCGAAAAGATCCTCGAAGCTATCTGTTGCTCGAGGAGCTTCAAACCCGGCCACGAACATCGCACTTGGCTAAGTTGCGAAATCCGAATCCGGCAATCACACCAATCGAAACCAAAAAATCGCATGACCATGAGGGAGCGCACTAATGGCTAAAACCAAAGATCGAAAGTTAAACGATCTTCTGATCACCGGTGACCAAACCTACGCCACGATCGACCACTCGGTCGGACGATTGGTGTTAGATGGTCGGTCCCACAGCTCGAACTGGCTCAAAATGCTGGTCATCGGGGTTCTGGGGACTGGATTGCTTGGTGTGAGCATCGGATGGCTCCTTTACCAAGGAATTGGTATCTGGGGTAACAACGTTCCATCAGCTTGGGGCTTCGACATCATCAACTTCGTTTGGTGGATCGGAATTGGCCACGCAGGAACTCTGATTTCCGCGATTCTTTTGCTCCTGAGGCAGCAATGGCGAAACTCGATTAACCGATTCGCTGAGGCGATGACGATCTTCGCGGTTATGTGTGCGGGTCTTTACCCAGTTCTGCATACTGGAAGACCATGGAACGCATACTGGCTGTTCCCATATCCGAATATCCTGGGTATGTGGCCACAGTTCCGCTCACCATTGATGTGGGACGTTGCTGCGGTTTCGACCTACTTCTCGGTTTCCGCTGTTTTCTGGTTTGTTGGTCTGATTCCAGACTTCGCAACTCTGCGAGACAAGTCAACGAACCGCTACGCCAAGGTTATTTTCGCTCTACTCGCAATGGGTTGGAGAGGAAGCAACCAGCACTGGCACCGATATGAGCAGATGTACCTTCTCTTGGCAGGTCTTTCAACTCCGCTCGTTCTTTCGGTTCACAGTATTGTTAGCTTCGACTTTGCGATCTCGATCGTCCCTGGTTGGAACGTCACGGTCTTCCCGCCATACTTCGTTGCGGGTGCGGTTTTCGCAGGATTCGCGATGGTTTTGACCTGGCTGATTCCAGTTCGAAAGGCGTACAACCTTAACCATTTGGTTACCGATCGTCACCTAGACTGGATGGCGAAGATTCTTCTTGCCACCGGCCTGATCGTCTTCTATGGCTACTTGCTCGAAATATTCTATTCTTGGTATTCCGGCAACTTCTATGAGTACCGACTCCTGATCAACACTCGATTTACGGGGATGTACAGCTGGGCCTATTGGGCACTGATCTTCTGTAACGGCGTTGCGCCGCAGATATTCTGGTGGCACAAGGCTCGAAAGAACATCTACTGGCTAATGGCTATCAGTCAGTTGGTTTCCATAGGAATGTGGTTAGAGCGATTCGTCATCATCCCGATGTCGTTGACGAACAACTACTTGCCTTCTAGCGATAAGCCGTACTATCCGAGCACTTGGGACTTCGCGATGTTCGCGGGAACCATCGGATTCTTTATCTTCTTGATGTTCCTCTTCATCCGCTTCCTGCCAATCATCAACATGTTTGAGGTGAAAGATCTCCTCTTCAAAATGGGCGGCAAGAAAGAGTATGTCGAAGAACCAGAACTTGCGGAGGTTAAATAATTGGCTCACGATTATAGCGATCCGTCCGGTTTGTACGCTCTCGTAGGAGAGTTCAATACCGGTGAGGAATTGATGAAGGCTGCTGAAGCGGCAAGACACGCTGGATTTACCAAAATGGACAGCTACTCACCGTTTCCGATCCATGGAATGAGTGAAGCACTAGGCTTCAGGGATACAAAGGTGCCCTGGACGGTCTTTATCTGCGGAATATTGGGGACTACTTTTGGATACACACTACAGTGGTACACCTCGGTAATCGACTACCCGATGAATGTTGGTGGAAAACCGTTGAACTCGGTTCCTGCCTTCATTCCGGTTGCCTATGAGTTCACCATTCTCTTTGCTGCATTTAGTGCTGCGATAGGAATGTTTGTGTACAACAAGCTGCCGCAACCATACCACCCCATTTTCAACACAAAGAACTTTGAAAGAGCTTCTCAGGACAAGTTCTTCCTTGCGGTTGAAGCAACAGATCCAAATTACGATCCATCTAAGATCGAAAAAGTTATGAAAGAACATGGTGCTGTGGAGGTCTCAGAATGCGATTTCTAAGACCGGCTTTAGGTTGCTTTGCTCTGCTCGCATTGGCCGGTTGTAACACCGATATGTGGGTTCAGCCGAAGCATCACCCACTCGATGAAAGCGAGCTTTTCGCCGATGGTCAAGCTTCAAGACCACTGTTGACCGGGACCATTGCTCGTGGAAAACTGCGTGAAGATGGCGTCTTCTACACTGGAATTGAGAACGGAAAATGGGTTGATAAAATTCCGGTCACCGTCACAAAGGAACTCTTACTGCGGGGTCAAGAACGGTATGACATCTACTGCACTCCGTGCCACGGTCGTACGGGTGATGGAAAAGGAATGATCGCACAGCGTGGATTTCAGCTTAAGCGACCTGTCGGTAACTACCATACAGATCGTCTTCGAAAGATGCCAGTCGGTCACTTTTACGATGTGATTTCCAACGGTTACGGTGCGATGTATAGCTACGCAAGCCGAGTTGAACCTGCAGACCGGTGGGCAATTGTTGCCTACATTCGAGCACTTCAACTCAGTCAATACGGAAAAGTTGAAGACCTGACTCCGGAACAAAAAGAAGAACTGATGAACCCTAAGCCAGCGAAGACAGAAGGAACTTCCCATGAAGGAGGAGCACACTAATGGCAGAAGCAGTCATGAGCGGAACTCCGATTGAAAATTTTGAAGAAAAGCCGAGCTTCCTTCGAGGAAAGCAGGCGTTTACACTGCTTGGTCTCTTAGGAGGAGGCGGGCTTTGGCTTTACCTGATGTTTGGTGGCAGCACAAGCGAGCACCACTATGTTCTCAACAGCTATATGTATGGCTACATCTTCTGGCTGTTGCTTACAACGGGCGCGCTCGGTCTTTCGTTGCTTCACAACTCAATCAAGAGCAGTTGGACCCTTGCGGTTCTTCGGATTTTTGAAGCCGGTAGCAGTTGGCAGATGTGGGCTGTATTAGCCTTCTTCTTCATTCCAGTGGCGACCAACATGAAGCATGTTTATGAGTGGGCAGATACTGCACATTTAGACTACATTCTCAAGAAGAAGCAGCCTTACTTAAACGTGCCGTTCTTCTTTGCTCGAATGGCGGTTTACTTTGCGTTTTTTGCTTGGATCAGCACGTTCCTTCGAAAATCGACTAATCGACACGATAAAAACCAAGATCCGAACGAATTTCAGCTGAGAACGAACGTTGCAACGCCAATGATGGTTGTGTTCTTCATCTTCGTGACATTCATGATGACTGACGTTGGAATGTCGCTGACTCCACACTGGTACTCCACTATCTATGGTGTTTGGACATTGATCGGGGGAGCGCAGGCAGCACTTTCGCTCGGCGTTCTACTCGTTTGCACCAACGCATTGAAGAAGGGCTATGAACACATCATGTCCCCGGCTCTTACAAAAGACCTTGGCAACATGATGTTCGTTCTAACGATGCTCTGGGGATACACTTCAGTTTCACAGCTCATCATTCTTTGGAACGGAAACCTGCCAGAAACCCACAACGTTTTATGCCCACAGAGGCGTAGATGCGGCTTTGGGCTGGAATGCGATCGGGATGAGCACCATTATCGGATGCTTCATTGTTCCGTTCGTAACTTTGCTATCACCGCGAATCAAGCGATATCCGGAGCGACTTGCACGAATTGCTGGATGGATATTCTTCTTCCGAATCGTCGACGTTTATTGGATCATTGCTGCGGCTGTTCCACATCGAAAATCCCCAGCGGCTCTCGGAGCAAGTCTAGGATACGATCTCGTTGGATTGGTTGTCCTTGGTCTCGTCTGGTTCGCCGTTATGCTGAGAACGGTTGAGCAGGCACCATTGGTTCCAACCTACGACAAACGATTAGAGGAGGCAAAGGCACATGCACACTAAGCACGAACCAGATGATCCAGAAGTTTTAAATGCGATGGGTTATGATCGACGTGACGTCGATATCCCCCTGATTTCGAAGGCAACCATCTGGACAACGGTGCTCAGTATCGGTTGCTTTATCGCGGCCTTGGTGATCTACAACTTAATCACAACTGGTAGCCCGACCGGAGCTGGACGAGAGGCGGCTGCAAAAAGTCGAAACCGGATTCCGTCTGGTACTCCAATCTTACAAGACAACGTGACCACCAAGCTTGATATCGAAGAAATGCGACGAATTGAGCGAGATCATCTGACCAAGCCGACATGGGTTGATCAGAACAAGGGCGTTGTTAGAGTGCCGATACAAAGAGCTATGGATCTCGTAGCAGAAAGAGGGGTCGCAACTGGTCAAGAAGTTTCCGCCAAGACAACTGGAAACACGATTCCTCAGAATGCAGTTGGACCAGGAGCAAACTAAGAAATGAAAGAGAAAGGCAGTCCAATTTGGGTCGTATATGCAGCCATCGCCATTGTGGTGGGTGCGATCCTATTGACTCGCCCTGCCAAAACTCCAGGAGTGATGGCGAACCAGTTTGACTTCAAACCTAAAATCGGTGAAGAGCTCCCAGTAGGCACTCCATTAATTGACGAAAACGGTAAAAACGTTATCTTTGCTGACTATCTTAAGAACGGTCGGCCAGTTGTTTTGCTCCCAATCTTTTACAAGTGTAACGGCGTTTGTTACACCGAACTTGAGTCATTAACGAAGATGCTCGTCAAGGAATCAACTGTCAGCACAAAAAGACGGCTGATTCTGTTGTTCCCGGAAGGGATTTTGATCTCGTTGTTGTCAGTGTTCATCCAAAGGAGACGCCAAACTTAGCGAATGCAAAGAAAGCTCAGATGATGGAAGTTTTTCGCCTTGGCTGGGAAAAGCTCAGTGAACAAGAGCGAAACGAACTCGAAAAGACTCTCCAAGGTGGAATGCACTTCACCGTAGGTAAACCAGAAGATGTCAAGAAGCTCACAGACGCAATGGGTTTCTACTTCACGTACAACGAAAAGAAGGATTGGGTAAATCACCCCGCCGCCGCCGCATTTGTCTCAACCGGAGGCAAGATCATGGGCTACAACACAGGGCCGACTTTTGCAACCAAAACAATGCGAGTTGGTGTCCAGGATGCTGCTGCGGGACAAGTCAGCCCCAAAGGTGATGTTTTCCTTCTTGGGTGCTTCAAGATGGAGGCCGCTAGCAAGTCAACTCGAACGGTCGTTGGCATCCTCAATGGCGCAGCCGTTGTGACCGTCATCGTTCTCGCATTCTGTATTTTCCGCTGGAACAAGATGTTCCCGAGCAATACGCTTTCTTCCGGAGGTCCGGAGGCTTAACTTCTCACAGACGATATCAAAATCATGCTGAACTTCCCACTCGCACCACCCCAGGCATCGAACTTTGCGACGGAGCACGACGCTCTGTTCTATGTCATCACAGGGCTATCGCTGTTCTTCTTTATTGTCACGTTCTTCTTTGTGATCTTTTTTGCATTGAAATACCGAATTGGTACATCAGCAGATCGATCGAGCCCAATGTACGAGAACGCTCGACTGGAAATCCTATGGATCGTGGTGCCGACCATTCTTGGATTGGGAATCTTTGCTTGGGGAGCAAAGCTGTTTGTTGATATGCGGACTCCGCCGAAGGATGCAAAAGAGATTTATGTCATCGGGAAACAGTGGATGTGGCATATCCAACATCCAAATGGTGTTCGAGAAAATAACACTCTTCATGTACCGATCGATACAGATATTAAGCTCACAATGATTGCGCAAGACGTCATTCACGCTTTCTATATCCCTGCATTCCGAGCTCAGTACATGGTCGTGCCTGGTCGATACACTCAAATGTGGTTCCGGCCAACAAAGAAGGGGCGATACCACCTGTTCTGCAACATGTATTGCGGAACTCAGCACTCTGAAATGGGCGGCACAGTCGTCGTCATGGATAAGAAAGAGTACGCCGAGTGGCTGGCTGCAAACGGTAGTGAGAGACAGAGCCTGACTGCTGAGCAAACAGGGGCAAAGCTTTTCAAGAAAATTGGCTGTAACAACTGCCACGGACCGAAGGATTTGATTCCACGTGGACCAAGTCTCGCAAACCTTTATGGTGCAACTCGGGAAACCGTTGGTGGACAACGATACGTAGCTGACGAAACCTATATTCGAGAATCCATTCTCAGACCTGCAGAAAAGGTCGTCAAAGGATATGGCGAAACAATGCCAGCATACAAAGACCAGATTTCGGAAGAAGATGTAATGAGTCTTCTTGCGTACCTGAAGGGTGGCCAACGGGCAGATGCTCCGGAATATGGCCAACCGAAGGAAGACCCAACGCCTACGAGAAGAGGAGTTGACCCAGCAGTCGGGGCATTGGCTGCAGAAAAAGAGGACGAACGAAAATGAGCACGACGGTAAGTACACCGATTGGCGGCTTAGATCCAAAGCCTAAGGCGACCAGCAATTATCTTACAAACGGGCACACGATCAAATCGTGGCTTCTTACAGAAGACCACAAACGGATCGCGATGCTTTACCTAATTTCGGTCAGTTTCTTCTTCTTCCTTGGCGGTCTTGCCGCAGCAGGAATTCGATATGAACTGACCGCACCTGCCGGAAACGTAATGGAGTCGGAGACCTATAACAAGATCTTCTCAGCCCATGGCGTCATCATGGTTTTTCTTTTCTTGGTTGTTGCCATCCCCGCGGTCTTTGGAAACTTCCTCTTACCCCTGATGATTGGGGCAAGGGACCTTGCGTTCCCAAGATTGAACCTCTTTAGTTGGTATCTATACTCTGCAGGCGGAACCCTTGTGATGCTCTCGATGCTCACGGGTGGTGTTGATGCAGGTTGGACCTTCTACACTCCTTACTCGAGTCTTTACTCAAACGGAAACATCTCGCTGTGTCTAGTCGGCATCTTCCTCGGAGGATTTAGCTCGATTACCACCGGGGTTAACCTGATTGTAACGACTCATAAAATGCGAGCGCCAGGAATGACCTGGTTCCGACTTCCATTGTTCGTTTGGGCTCAGTACGCTACTGCGGTCGTTATGATGCTCGGAACACCAGTTGTCGCAATCACGCTTCTCTGCGTCGTATTCGAACGGACCTTCCAACTTCCGATCTTTAGCCCAGAACTTGGCGGAGACCCCGTTCTCTTCCAGCACATGTTCTGGTTCTATAGCCACCCGGCGGTTTACATCATGGTTCTGCCTGCGTTCGGTGTTATCTCCGAACTCATGACCGCTTTCAGCCGAAAGCGAGTCTTTGGCTACCACTTCATCGCCTTCTCCTCACTCGGAATCGCGTTCCTCGGATTCTTAGTCTGGGGACACCACATGTTCGTTTCTAGCCAGTCGATGTATCAAGGCGTTGTCTTCTCCTTGATCACGTTCTTGCTCGCAGTTCCATCTGCGATCAAAGTCTTCAACTGGACTGCAACGATGTGGAAAGGAAACGTTGTTCTAGCATCGCCAATGATCTACGCGATCGGCTTCCAAGGCCTGTTCCTTATCGGTGGTCTCACCGGTCTGTACCTTGCCTGTATTGGAACCGACGTTCACCTCACGGCGACCTACTTCATTGTTGCTCACTTCCACTACGTCATGGTCGGTGGAACGATCATGGGCTTCATGGGTGCGCTGCACTTCTGGTGGCCGAAGATGACTGGACGAATGTACAGCGAGTCTGTTGCTCGTTGGAACGCCGTTCTAGTTTTCGTTGGATTCAACCTCACGTTCTTCCCACAGTTCGTTATGGGCTGGCAGGGGATGCCACGGCGATACCACTACTACTACTTCGCACCAGAATTCCAGCCGTACCACATCATGTCGTCGCTGGGTGCAAGCGTGTTGGTGTAGCCTTCGCGGTTCCGTTCTTCTATCTCATCAAGTCACTCTGGACTGGTGAGAAGGCAAGCAACAGCCCATGGGGTGCACACGGTTTGGAATGGGAAACCACTTCCCCACCGCCAACAGAAAACTTCAGCTACAAGGTCATCGTTACCGACGATGTTTACGACTACGATCCTGTTGCTGAGCATGAAGAACTCATGGAACGCAAACGAATGAAAGGAGCTACGGCTTAATGGCGCACGCCGCACACGGCGAGTTCGATGTCCTCAAGTTTCAATATGAGGACATCGACCAACAAAACGATTCTTACATCGTAGGGATGTGGACGTTCTTGGTCACCGAGATTATGTTCTTCGGTGCCCTGTTCATGATCTACATTCTCTACCGGTCGAACTATCAAGCCGACTGGTGGAAGGTTCACAATCACCTCGATTGGAAACTTGGTGGATTGAACACGCTCAACCTCTTGATTAGCTCATATCTCATGGCTACTGCCGTTAGATACGCTCAGCTTAAAGACCGGTCCACGGTTATCAAGTTGCTTGGAGCAGTCGTTGTGTGCGGCGCGATCTTTATGGGGATCAAGTACGTTGAGTACTCAGGCAAGCTTGCAGAAAATCTCTATCCGGGAGCTGGCTTTACGAAAAATCCAGAGATTCTCCACGGTGCGAATCTCAACCATGCTCAACTCTTCTTTGGCCTCTACTTCGCAATGACTGGACTCCACGGGGTTCACGTTGTTGTCGGAATGGCGATGATTAGCTTCCTTGCTTACCTCTGGTACAAGAAGAAGCCAATAGTTACCGAAGACTTCATCCCAACCGAACTGATCGGACTCTATTGGCACTTCGTCGATATCGTCTGGATCTTCCTCTACCCACTGTTCTATCTCATGCCAAAGCCAAACGGGGTCATCGGCGGAGGCGGAGGTCACTAATCATGGCAAAATCACCTCTTCAATCTGCAGAAGCGCATCACGATGATCACGGTGGACACCATATCCACCCTAATAGCATGTACATTAAGACGGCTGGCATCTTAGCCTTCTTTATGGCGCTAACGATCTTTGCAGCGCAGGTTGACCTCGGTCATATCATCAGCAAACCTTTCCCATTCTTGAATGGTTACTACATCAACAACTTCATTGCAGTCGCGATCGCGACCATTAAGTTGTACTTCGTTGTAATGAACTTCATGCACGTTCGCTGGGCGTCGCAACTCGGCAAGCTCTGGGCGTTCACTGGCTTCTTCA